>QANT01002966.1:0-30447 GCA_003254885.1 Purshia tridentata
GTAAAATGACATAAGTTTTATTAATTAGTATGAAACCAAGACTAGTAGAATACATTCAATTCATTAGAAAAAGTATCTAATATTTTCTACAATAATACGAGTAAAGTAATGTGTAATAGTAAAACTAAGAGCAATTTTTCGAGTAGGGCAATGCCTTCTTTATTTGACTCCTCTCTTCTGGTAATGTCATATGTACTTTATTAATTTTTAAATGCAAACTTCAATACTTTAAAAACACAAAGTATTAAAAGCTATTTCTTTTTTAATTTATATTTCTTAAAAAACATTAAATAAATTTTTATTTCAAATTAAATATTAACTAATTAAAAAATAATATCTTTACCTATTCCACAAACAACATATCTGAAATTTAATACTTTGAATGAGGCAGCCACTTCCGACTCTAGATGGCCTTCTCCGGTGCCTCATTCTGCCGCAAAATCTTTGACGTCGTCAGTTCCCTCTACCGCCACCACACCGAAAATGACGCTACTCCGGTCAGTCTTCCCACTCCTCCCGCCGCCGCTGCTAGATCAACCGCCAACCAGTCCAAAGAGAGAGTCGGAAAAGGTGAAAGCGAAATCGGAGAAGATCTCGGATCTCCTGAACCTCACGGCGGACTGGTCGGAGGCCAAAAATGACACTGTGACGAAGAGGAAAATGGAGGCGCTGGAAGACTTGAAGCGCGTGGCGAGATACTTGTAGGTTGAAGACTCGGCGACGAGGAAGGAGGTGGCGAGCAACGTGAGGTTGCTTTTGGTTTGGGCTCTGACAAAATTTTGTTTGTTGTATGTCATTTTCTTATTTTAATTTCGTTTCCGATTTATAATTATTCCTCTTGCTTGTTGCAGGCACTTTTTTTTGTTTGATTAATTCAGCTTCTTCATCATCAGCTTCTTGCTTTGAATTTGATTAATTCAGTAATTTATTTAATTAGTGGTTTGTTCATCATCATCCACCGCCTCTCCTCCAACAAATGGTCAGGTAAAATACAGGGGATAGTGGTCGGAAAGGAGGGAAGGGGAGAGTGGTGGCGTGAGGTGTGGTGACGGTGGTGGGGTGGGTTGGAGAGTATTTGTTTTTGGAATAGGTAAAGATATTATTTTTTAATTTGTTAATATTTAATTTGAAATAGAAATTTATTTAATGTTTTTTAAGAAATATAAATTGAAAAAAAAAGACTTTTAATACTTTGTGTTTTTAAAATATTGAAGTTTACATTTAAAAATTAATGAAATACATATCGCATTATGAGAAGAGAAAAAATAAATGGAGAAAGCAAATGAAAAAAGCAAATGAAAAAAGACAGTTAGCATTGCCCATTCGAGTAACTATATAAAACATATTGAGTAATGCTCGAATTCTACTTGAATTGATCTTAAGATTAACTTAAATTGAGCATTTATGAGCAATCATTGCATTTACGTTGAATTTGCTTTAATTACTCATTTATTATAGTTGTGCCAAGTCTAACTATTGAATCCAACAATTTATTTAAGCGGTCATAATTGCTCAATTTATGTCTATGTAAAATGACTAAATTTAATTAAGAGGAATGCTTGTTAGTTTTTTTTAATCTACTTTATTATTCGACTTTGACTTTTATTATTTTTAAATCTAGTGTAGTTTTGTGATGATGACTGTTAATTTTGTAAACTTTAAACATTATTCTCCTTCTCGTTGTAATTATATTTTCATTTAACTTTTATAGTAGACAAAATTATTATTATTAATAATCTGTCTTTTGCAAAATGAAATGATTTAGCTCCATAAATAAATCTTAGATAGCTAGTTAAAATAAAACCACATTCATTTACAAGAATAACAAATATACAATCTTAATTCTTATTAAAGAGTAGTACAATCTTAACCTTTATCAGAAAAGAAGAAAAATACAATCTAACCTGGTTGTTAAAATCAGCCCAAAAAAAACCTCGTTGTTAAAAGAAACGGTCGAAACGGAGCCGTGATAAATTGGTAAACGGAGGAGGTGTAGGATCATTGACTGTCAGTGATTCCACTAACACCGCATCCAAACACTCCGATTAGGTTTTTGGTTTTCCACTGCTTTACTTGCTTCTTCCCCGTTGCGTTTTTCCAAAGTCCAATTACCTCGACTGTAACAGAAACTCACACTTCTCCATTCGGATATTAGCAACCCTAAATCGGATCTCTCATGGCATCGAAGTTCGGGTTGGCCGGCGGGATACCGGAGCGGCGGGTCCGACCCATTTGGGACGCCATCGATTCTCGGCAATTCAAGAATGCTCTCAAGCTCGTCACCACGCTTCTCTCCAAGTATCCCAGTTCACCGTATTGTCTGGTAAAACACCAAACTCAGTGTCTCACTTCTCTTTCCCTTCTTTAGTGTGCCTAATCCGCCGTCGTTTGCTGCTTATTCGAATTGGAAGCATTTGACGTAGATTTTACTTTTCTCGAAAACAGCTAAATGAGTTAACGTGTTCATTCTGTCCCCTTTACCTGTTTGGTAGGCACTCAAAGCTCTCGTACTGGAAAGGATGGGGAAATCCGACGTAGCGTTATCTGTTTGCCTGAATGCCAAGGAGCTTTTGCACACAAACGACGCTGTTTTAATGGACGATCTCACTCTGAGCACATTGCAAATCGTTTTCCAACGTCTCGATCACTGTCAGTATATATGTTTGTCTCTTTTTGCAAACACAGAACTCAAGCATTGTCAGATATTTTATTGTTTTCGTTGTAACCAGTGGACATGGCGACGAGCTGTTACGAATATGCTTGCGGTAAATTTCCCAACAATTTGGAGCTAATGATGGGCCTCTTCAACTGCTATGTTCGTGAATACTCATTCGTAAAGCAGCAACAGGTTGTTGTTTTGTCTCTTCGATTAATTACTATATGTGTGTTTGTGCTTTTGTTTTTGTATAATTTAGATTATATTTTTATTTTGGGTTTATTATCTATGGCAGACAGCTATAAAAATGTACAAACTTGTTGGGGAAGAGAGGTTTTTGCTCTGGGCAGTGTGTAGCATCCAGTTACAGGTAACGCTGGCTTTCTCTGCGCTTTTCTTTTTGTGTATGTGATTTTTGGTCATAGTTTGTTAGTTATTCTTTGCAATTCTGTTAGGTTTTTTGTGGCAATGGGGGAGAGAATCTATTAGTCTTAGCTGAAGGTCTAGTTAAAAAGCATGTTGCTTCACATAGCTTGCATGAGCCTGAAGGTATGCATTTTCTGTTTGTTTTTTGCACTACTTATCATTGTCTATCTCTAACACTACTTTAGCGCTGTTTTACACTGTTTATTACTGCACTAAAAGCTTGGAATCTGCTCCAGCTCTTATGGTCTATGTTTCCATATTGGAACAACAAGCCAAATATGGAGATGCTTTGGAGATACTTTCTGGAAAGTTAGGATCACTATTAATGGTTGAAGTTGATAAGCTACGCATACAGGTATTTTCTAAAGCTTTCATTTCTTAATGCTTGATATAAATGATAATCTATTGGTCATATTTGGATCTAAATGTCTATGTACTATCTTTGTTCCACATGCCCTTGTTATATTTTTACTTTTTCCTAGGAAGAAAATTTTAATTAGAAAAAAAATGAAAAGGTACAATGCATATGTGTTGATCTGGACGAAAAAGGACTTAAAAGCACATGAACATACAGAAAATATATAAAATGCAATTAGGTGACTGATGAATAGCAGAATTATTAGTATGCTCTAAAGAAATAACTCCTTTACATACAAATGAAACCTAAATTTATGATTTTTAGAAGTTTCAGTTGTGTTTTTCTATGTCATGATGTTGTCTCCCATGGTCCGACCTACAAAGTACAATATAAAATTGCATATGATTCTTTACTTTGTTTTGAGCCTCTTTTGTTGGTCAAAACTTTTAAATGCAGTAGTTACTAGCTTGGAAAATGGGCCTTTGTCACTTGTTTGCTTTTCTTATCAACTTGTCCACTTTGACTTTAAGTTGACAGGGGAGGCTTCTTGCTCGGGCAGGTGACTACACTGCTGCTGCCAATATATTTCAGAAAATCCTAGAATTATGGTAAGTGGAAGCTTTCTTTATCATAAAAATAATATTCCCATATTAGAACTCAATGCAGCTACCTTTTTCAGCCAAAACTGTGAGATGTCTGAACCCAGACTGTAGTTGTCTTGACTGCCTTCAATTATGGCCTACATGGGTTTTGATGATTGTTTGCTGACTGGATGGGTTTTGTTTCAAATTTGGCTTTATTTGAAGTGCTTGATGGGATTTCTATGTGTTCCTTTCAAGTTAGTGATGCTAAATTGTACCTAGTTGCATGAAAGGCATGCTAGATGTTACGTGTCCCCCTGTTCTTTATTCTCCAGATTTTCTACTTTCTTAATTACTGTCTTGTCATAGATGATAAGTTATATACTGAAATTTGGTACTGTATCAG
This sequence comes from Purshia tridentata, assembly GCA_003254885.1. Classification (NCBI taxonomy): domain Eukaryota; kingdom Viridiplantae; phylum Streptophyta; class Magnoliopsida; order Rosales; family Rosaceae; genus Purshia; species Purshia tridentata. The sequence goes on from QANT01002966.1 coordinate 4,428, forward strand.
CATATTGAACTTATATACCTACTGCATACTTAAAATATTCAAATACTAATTGCCTGTTCCTTTCTTATTACTTTATTTTCATTTACAGATTTTGACCTTATTGTTTCTTTCATCTGGCAGTCCTGATGATTGGGAGTGTTTCCTACATTATCTAGGCTGTTTGCTGGAGGATGACAGCAATTGGTGCAATAGGGCCATCACAGATCCAATTCATCCTCCTAAATTTTTCGAGTGCAAGATTTCAAACTTGGCAGATGAAGTGGTAAAAATTTACACTTTCCATTTTTGTTTTTGTTTTTCTGCAATTAAAAAAATGGATTGGTGCATGTTTAAACTTAATTAAATCTTAATGGCTATTTTTGTGTTTTCTTGATCTGGTATACATATTTCAAGCAGAACTTTGCTACAATTTTTTTGTACGGATTTTGACTTTTTCCAATTGAAGTGCAGTTTGATTCTCGTATGTCAAATGCATCGGATTTTGTACGAAATTTACAAGAAAATGCTGGCAATAATTTCTTAAGGTGTTCGTACTTGGCAAATATTGAAATTGAAAGGAGGAGGCACTTACATGGCAAGGGGGATGATGACAAGTTAATGGAGGCCCTGATCCAATACTTTGTTAGGTAAATTGCAACTTTCCTACCTTTTCCATAAATTTCTATTGAACTAAAATATTTTTCTTTTCACCTGTCAACTGGCCAACATAATTATTTGTCTCCCTTGTGTTCATTAAGGTTTTTAGAATGGTCAAGTTGATGCACTTTTGACAAATGATTTACCTTCATGACCAAGCTAACTTTCAGTCATTTTGTTTTCAATTCTGGGTCAGTCGATAATGATATGTACTTATGCTGATTGTAACAATTTGTTTGTCTGTTTTGGAAAGTCATATATAAATTGCAGTTTCAGTTTGTCATTTGATTTATTTTCAAACACAGGTTTGGTCACTTGGCCTGCTTCACTTCTGATGTTGAGATGTTTCTTGAAGTCTTAAACCCTGATAAGAAGGCAGAACTACTGGGGAAGTTAAAGGGAACCTCTGACTCCATTTCAAAAGACCCAACAAAAGAACTTGGGCAGTCATTAACACTCTTTAAAATCCAAGAATTGATTGGAAACACGTTCAAGCTTCCTGTAGGTGGTGTGTCTCTTGATTTTCCATTGAGTTTCTGGTCTCTGTACATGTAGATCCTAATTTGGCCTCAACTTGCTTTTGTTTGCTTTATTAGATTTTTTTTACCTATGTAAAAAAGAGTCTCATACAGTGATCAAACCTAATAAATTTTAGTAGACACCTCATAAATCCTAGAGTAGATCAATTGATGAACCTGGTGGCTGTGTTGAGTTTTTATTTCATGTTCTATATCCTTCAATTGAGTTTTTATTTCCTCGGGAGATTCTTAGTTTCATATATGGGTTTTTCTGAGTTATTGTTTTCTACAATGTGCTCGACAGTAAGAATTCTGTTGTTGAGTTATCCATTTGAGTCGTACAGTATTAACTCTAGCCATTCTTCCTCAGAACTTGAGAGATCTGCTGTGCAGATGGTGGAGATGTATTGTAAACACCTTCCACTTTCAAAGGACTTGGATTTACAAGAGAATATGCATGGTGAAGAGCTGCTATCAATGGTGTGCAATGTGCTGATTCAGGTATGCCATGTTACATCTACAAAATTATTCTTTTGTATGCACTTGACATTTTTTCTTTGATTTGTTTCATCTAAAACCACTTTTCAGTTTGTTAATTTTTTACTTTTCTTTTGATTTATATATTTTTATCATCGAGGCTAGTCTCAGACTAATATTGCTTTTTGTTATAGTTATTCTGGCGTACTGGGAATGTTGGCTTCTTTGTTGAGGCAATTATGGTGTTGGAGTTTGGGTTGACCATCCGAAGGTGAGGGACTTATTAATTTTATTATTATCTTAAGCTCAATGTAATGTACCATGGAATCATGTATAATATATCTTCTCTCTGTCATATTTTCTCCATCTTCTATTACAGAATACTTTATCACATGGAACTTTTAGCTGTCTATGACAGTGATCTGTATGTCTTTGAAGTCTCCAACTTCTTTTTTAATATTCAATTTCCAGGTGAACAAATGGCTTGCTGTGATTAAGCAATAATAAGTGTTTGCTATAGAACTTATTTCCATGTTAATGGAATTGTGCATGGCTTTGTATTCATAGATAAATTTTTGTATGATTGGTCCAGCCATGCAAGCGTTAGGAAATTATTAGTAGAATAATTTCTAGTGTTCTTAGCGTGTATATATATATATATAAAAGAAATTTTGTGCTACATTTGTATCAAAATCTTTAGCTTTCAGTCTGATCACTATATGTATTATTTTAAGGAATTTTTATTATATTCTCTTATACACATTTTTCTATTTTTTATTTTGGTTTGTTGAGCAGATATGTATGGCAGTACAAGATCTTGTTGGTGCACTTGTATTCTCACTTGGGCGCCCTTTCATTAGCATATGAATGGTAATAATTATTAATGTATCCTTAGATTTTGTTATGCAATTAGAGTTTTGCCTTTTTTGGTCCAATGATACCATGCTAATCACTTGCTGGTTAGTGGCTACGACTGGGTTTTATTGTTTTTGTTGCCTTTACTAAATTTATGTGAGTGCCTTACCATTTTTTTTTTCCTGTTTAGGTTCAAATCACTGGATGTGAAAAATATCTTGATGGAAACTCTTTCACACCACATTTTACCCCAGATGTTGGTGTCTCCCCTATGGGTAGATTTAAATAATGTGCTAAAGGATTATCTCAAGTTTATGGATGACCACTTAAGAGAATCTGCAGATCTGACATTTCTTGCCTATCGCCATAGAAATTACTCAAAAGTATGTAATACCTTTGTCGGTATCATATCTTTATTTCACCACCTCATCTTATTCTTAATAGCACATGATACGTGACTCTACGATATTTGAAATTCTGTTTATCTGGAATTTTAAATATCTATATCATCTTATTCTTAATAGCACATGATACGTGACTCTAGGATGTATTTGAAATTCTGTTTATCTGCACTTTTTAAATATCTATACCATTACTTAATATGCTGGACAGAAAAGGAATGGAATAAACCCTGTGTGTTTTTCCTTTGTTGATTTCTTTCCCTCCTGAAATGTTTTGGATATAACTCTCTCTCTCTCTCTCTCTCTCTCTCTCTCTCTCTCTCTCTCTCTTTCTCTGTGCTGGAGTCAGTTCTCCTATAGACAACATATGTGTACCCACTTAAAAATGTGGTCACTAAACTCAGTTCCATCAGTTATGCAATAACTAAGATTTCAGGCATTTTAAGTGTCTCGCAAAATCAAAAGGGACGGAGTATTTGTCTTGGCACGTTGTAGTTGGTATTAAGACTTAGATAATTATGATTTTGAAAACTAAGACTAATATATATTTTAACATATATATTTTTTATTCCAGGTAATTGAATTTGTCCAGTTTAAAGAACAGTTGCAACACTCTAATCAGTATTTAGTAGCAAGGGTTGAAAGACCCATTCTACAGTTAAAGCAGAATGCAGATAACATTGAAGAAGAAGAGGTAATTTGTGTTTGCAACCTTTGCATTGAAGGCCTATGCTTTCATATGGTCGATAACATGTTTATGTTTATTTCTTTTAGGCTGTTCTTGAAAGCTTGAAATTTGGGATTCACTTTGTTGAGCTCTCTAATGAGATTGGATCCAAATCTTTGACCTTCAATGAAGATTTGCAGTCCCGGCCATGGTGGGCACCAACGTCAGAAAGAAACTATCTTTTAGGTCAGCATTACGTTCACCTTACAAATATAGTTTTAATTATTACAGTTCCTTTGCATGTTAAGACAATTTAGAACAGAAAAATATCTACGAAAGGTGTAGGAATCTTCCTTGCAGATGTATGTTTGTTAAAGACTAATGATGTTTTTGCTTGCACACTTGTGTTTGATAAGACTCATATCAGATTCTTGCTCAACCTTTATGTGTAAATTTTCTATCATATTGAAGTTCTTGTACTTGAGGTCTTGTTTGTATTGTATCTTGTTTTCTCTTTTGCCATAGTTTCTAGAACTAAGTTGAATTTCTCAATGGTGTCAGGTCCTTTTGAAGGAGTATCTTATTGTCCGAGAGAGAACTCGGTATGTAATTCGGTCGACTGTACTATGCAAATTATTTATGGTGATTTGGCACTTGATTCCACAAAATTACTCTATTAATAACGCTCTAGTTATCTATGAATTTTTCCCACTGCCTTTTTTGGTTTTAAATTTTCTTCTCTGCTGGTACGAAATTTAGATGAAAGAAAGGGAAGCAAATATACGGAGAGTTATTGAGAGGAAATCTCTTCTTCCTCGGATGATTTATCTGTCCATACAGAGTGCTTCATCTTCAGTCAAGGAAAATCTCGAGGTCAATGGATCAAGATCTGACCCTAAAGTACCCTCAGAGTTAAAGATTTTGCTTGAGTGCTATTCAAAAATGTTAGGCTTCTCATTAAGTGATGCAATAGACTTGGTCTTGGGTGTCTCCAGTGGCCTAAAGTCTTTTGAGGTAGTATGGCACCACCAATTTTACTTTATGCTCATTTTTGTGGTTATTCTCTTCTTCATACTCTAGCATTGACAAGCCTTGTTCGATCATATGTCACAATGTACTGGTTCATGAATCATGAAGATAAGAGAAATGTTTATAGTAATTTGTCTGCAGTTGCATGGCCATGCTTGAAGTAGTGAACCAACTCATACTTATATGGGTATTGGAGCTGTTTTTTAACCTTCACAGCTGGGATATTAATCATCTATTCATTTATGGTTAGGACCATAATTTTCATATATTTGTGATGTTATAAAAATGCAAGACCTTCACATCTTTTATGCAAGTGCCTCATTTTATTTTTAAAATTTCGAAGAAGTGAAGTTGAAGATGCTTATTAATCAAAGGATTCGCTTCAATGTATGTGGGTGGAAACCGCTTTAGGCAGGGTTGGTTTACATTGTGCAAGTAATAGGGGAGTTTGCTTTCTCTTTTAGTTTGCAACCTCACCCATACATTGACTTGAGTAACTTGGATTGCCTTCATGTAAAATTAACTTCTGTTGCAGGTCTTTGGTTTGGACTTGATCGACTGGATCAATTTTTCTGTGTTTCTGAATGCATGGAACTTGAGTTCCCATGAAATTGGGCAGGCAAATGGAGATGCAGGTTTGTCTCGAGCATGGCACTGTGTGGATTCTTTGCTGGAGAAGTATGTTTTGGAGAAAGTTAGCTCCATGGAGACTCTAATTAGCTCTCCTTGGGTTGATCTTCCAATTCTGGTGCAGTTGGTTACAGGACCATTGGCCTGGCATGGTCTTGTAATTCAATCTTGCTTCCGATCATCTCTTCCATCTGGAAAGAAGAAGAAAAAAACTGGAGTGGCAGATCATTCCAGTCTGTCTCATATGCGTGATTCAGTCCAGTCTTTATGTGATACTTTGGCAAAGGTTATGAAATGGTTAATAGAGCAGATCAACAGGGCAGAGGATGAAAATTTGGGGACTGTACTTTCCACTTTGCAGAAGAAAGGACAGAATGAGGGCCCTGGGCAGGTTTTCCAGATCATAGAAGCCTTTAGCTCATGCATAAATGAAACAGATCTTGGTGATAGAATTTCCCAAGCATTGAAGTCTTGGACTTCTGTTGAGGTTGCACGGAAGATAGTAACTGGGAAGTGTAAAATGTTGTCTGAGTTTCTTCGAATTTGTGAATCAAAAGTAAAGTTGTTGCAGGCATTGAAGTCTAAGGAGTGATTATCAAGTTTCATATGTTGGGCTTCTTGTGCTGGTGCTGTGCTTCCACTCTGGGCCCTGTCCAATATTTTTTTTATCATGGCCGGAGATTGAATCTGCTCTTCTGTAAAACTTGTTTTTTTGGTCTTTTTTTTTTGTCTCCCATTATCTTCCCTGCCATTTGTGCAGGTGGTGGTTGTTGTTGACTGCTGGTATGTTGGCAGTTTTTGCTGTAAGCTTCTTGTTGGGCAGTGTACAATAATACTTTTTCTTTACTTTTTCCTTAGAATGTTTCAAAGTTACACAGGCTTGCAACTTTGTATTTTTGAGCATAATTTTTTTGACAATGTATCATCCCATTTTTGTTGCTAATTCAATTGTAGGCTGTTTGAATCTGTATATTTTATTATTCCTAATGTCAAAATCAGAATGTGAAATCTAGTGTATCAGATGAAACCAAGACTTATCTTCGAGAATACCACCTTGCATGCCTATTGCCTAAGCTTTGTAATGGCTTAAATGTGTATTCGTCTAGTGGGGTGGGATTCAAACACTTTTTTAGATGACGAAGTTTTCAAATATATTTTGTTTTTTTACAGAAAAAGAGCACTCAAATATATTTCGTTGCGCTTGCCTCAATCTCTTTGAAACATTTTATTAAACATCTTATTTTCATCTGTAGAGAAAACATCAAATAAATGGTTGGATTGTTGGAGCAGTTTAATGGATGGAGAAAATGGTAAGTGATGTGTTAACAAATTTGAATGTCGACGGGTTTTAGCTCAAGTGATAATCTAGGTTTCATGGTTAGGAACCCAAATGTTTATGACTAGATTTTATGTCTGTGTAGTCAGTTGGCAGGCCACCTAATTCATGATAAGCACTTAACTAAGTGGCTGTAAGCACCATTGATCATCCTGTGACAATGGAAGTTAGGATAGTGGACCTGTCAAATAAACCTGCTTCATTTCAAATACTAAATAATACAGAAGATAACTACTCACCATGCTAATCAGTGCCTTGATTAATGTTTAAACAATACTAAACATGTTGACAAACCCACAAGTAATTTTCAGCTTGGTGAGATTGTTCACAGCTGTGCTGCTTCTTTCACTCACTCTATCTATTTATTTATATATATTATTTTACGTTAACTAACAATTTTTGTTTCAGTAACCTTTACTTTGTGGCACTCAAATTCATCAACTGAGGAGGTTTCATCTAATGAGTTGCACTTGAGGATTGCAATGCAGCAAATTCAAAAGAATAGCGTTACCGTTACTAATTATAAACGAATTAATTTTAGAATAATTTTATATGAATGAATGAAATACTGACATATTAATTGAGATTTAAAATTTTAAAATTTGTTTTAAGTATCTGCTTAATAAAGATGGTGGAGCCAATGCCTATATATATTGTTTATTTCTTGAGAAATAACGTTGTCAAGTCCATAGACTTGGGTGGATGTTTGTTGCATCGTTTTATAACAATAAAGTAGTCAAATAAAGCAGAAAGACATACTTCCTTCTCCTTCCTCTACCAAACCAAACCAAACCTTTTTAATTCAACCCACTTCAACTGTCCTACAACTTCTAGGTTAAAAAAATATAAGAAAATAACCACAGGATATGAAATGAGGGATGACACAAATTTTGGAAATGAACATAAAACTTTTAAAAATGGGTTGGTCCACAAGGCATGATAGACGCTTGGCAAGTGGTCTTGTAGTTCACTTACTAAGCATGGGAGAAACTCAAGTACAAAATAAAATACAACATTTCTTCTACTTTTCACTTCCCTTGTCAAATGGTCTACAATATTAGTCAACTAAAATTTGATTAGTAAATTTCGTAAAGAACGTTGAACACAAGTTATCTTGAGCTAACGTGTGAAATGTGGTCTTTAAGAACCACCATAGTAATTTTTCTTTTAGTAAATTATAGATTCAGATTGTATTCAATATGATGTCATGTAACTCGTACTCTTTACTTCATTAGTGAGTGAATTACTCGCATTAAGTAAAGCAGAACTTGTCTCTTGGTAAATTTTGGTTAAGACTAGATGTAAAGGAAGTGGGAGTGCTAGTTGGCTCTAACATGCATGCTCAAGCACACAAGCTACATTTGTTTAACAAGTGATTTAGGAGGGGATATTGGGTGCACCAAATTCCCTTTACGGTTAGACTAATCTGCCCCAAAATCTTATGTGTATCCCCTGTTGACCCTAAACCTAATTTGCTTGGACAGTCTGTTAAATAAAATAAATGATTATTGTTTGTCCCCTTTCCCGCTTCATCCAGCATAAATAGCTGCTCTATTATGGGTCTTCTCACACTAAACTCCCACAAATTTCATTAACAAAGAGTTAAGAAACCAATGGAGGCTTCCAACTTTACTCTCAAGCCATGGTGCTCTTGCCTCCTCCTTGCTTTTCTTGTCTTCCTAGCATTCTTAGCTTCTTTTGCGGCTGCAGAAACTCACTACCATGAGTTTGTTGTATGTATTCAGATTCATCATATTCATCGTGGTCTTCTTTCTATTGTCAAGAATAAATGGACTTGGATATAAGAATTTGGTTTTCATTTTTTGTGCGGATTGAATATAGGTTCAAGCAAGGCCAGTGAAGAGGCTGTGCAGAACTCACACCACAATCACAGTCAATGGCCAATTTCCAGGACCAACATTGGAAGTCAGAAATGGAGATTCACTTGCTGTCAAAGTTACTAACAGTGCACAATACAATGTCACCATCCACTGGTATTCATCACACCATAAACTTTCATAAACACCATGCTCATCACAATCCTGCATGTATATTGCTCATACATGCATGCATACAGAAATAATTTACCATATTTGCAATCAAACATTCATCTTCATAGTGCTTATAATTTTGATACTGTTTATTGTTATTAATCCTGCAGGCATGGAGTAAAGCAGCTGAGAAATCCATGGGCAGATGGACCAGAATATGTGACACAGTGCCCCATCCAACCAGGAGCCACTTACACATACCGCTTCACAATTACAGACCAAGAAGGCACTTTGTGGTGGCATGCTCACAGCAGATGGCTTAGAGCCACTGTTTATGGAGCCCTCATAATCTATCCCAGATTGGGTTCTCCATACCCCTTCTCAATGCCCAAGAAAGAAGTTCCCCTACTTCTTGGTAAAACCAGAAAACCCTTTCATTCACTTGCCTCTTTGTTTTCAGAGTACTACTACATGCACCAAAATCAAATCCAAAAATTTTGGATCCTAGATGACAGTGTTTCATTTATTTTTATCTGAATCTACGCTGAACTTCATTCTATGTATATACAGGGGAATGGTTTGATAGAAACCCCCTGGATGTCCAGAGGCTGGCGGCTTTCACTGGAGGGGCACCCAATGTCTCTGACGCTTACACCATTAATGGTCAGCCTGGTGATCTTTATAGATGCTCCAAGCAAGGTTTGCCATATATTCCTGATTTTGCTCTGCTAACCACTCACCACCTTCTTACTTTATTAGATTTTGTGACATTAAGTGGTTGATAGAACAAAAATTACAATGCAGAAACTGTGAGGATTCCAGTGGAATCAGGGGAGACAATTCTCCTCAGAATCATCAACTCTGCACTCAATCAAGAACTATACTTTACCATTGCCAACCACAAATTGATTGTTGTGAGTGCTGATGCTTCATACACCAAACCTTTTACAACCAGAGTTCTTATGCTAGGACCTGGCCAAACAACAGATGTCCTCCTCACTGCTGATCAGCCCCCTGCTCGCTACTATGCTGCTGCACGCGCTTATCAGACTGCCATGAATGCATCCTTCGACAATACCACCACCACTGCTATCCTTGAATACAAGTCTGCTGCTTGCAATTCAAAGAAAGGCTCATCTTCAGTACCAACCCTCCCAGCATTACCAGCCTATTACGATACAGCAACCTCGACTGCATATACTGCTCAGATAAAGAGCCCTTCCCAGGTCCAAGTCCCTATGCTGATCGACGAAAACCTGTTTTTCATTGTGGGTCTAGGACTGATAAATTGCACAGTTCCTAACAGCCCACGGTGTCAAGGACCAAACAACACCCGCTTTGCAGCTAGCATGAACAATGTTTCCTTTGTATTCCCAAGAACCACTTCCTTAATGCAAGCCTACTACAATGGTGTACCTGGTGTCTTCACTACAGACTTCCCACGTGTTCCTCCAGTGCAATTCGATTATACGGGCAATGTGAGCCGGGGTCTATGGACACCTAGTCGTGGAACCAAGCTCTACAAGATGAAGTATGGTTCTGGTGTACAAATTGTGTTGCAGGACACCAGCATTGTGACAACAGAGGACCATCCTATGCATCTTCATGGGTACCATTTCTATGTGATTGGATCGGGATTTGGCAACTTCAACCCAAGAACAGATACAGCCAAATTCAACCTCATTGACCCACCACTGAGGAACACTATTGGAACACCTCCAGGTGGATGGGTAGCTATTCGATTTGTGGCTGATAATCCAGGTAACATACTAATTTTGGAGTCTCATACAATAAGCTTTCTTATTACTTCAATCTGTGTAACTACCTAGTAAAGATTTCACTATTTTGACGTTTTTTACTTATTGATCCAATAGGTGTCTGGCTGATGCACTGTCACTTAGATGCACATCTAGTCTTGGGTTTGGCAATGGCTTTTCTAGTTGAGAATGGAGATGGACCGTTGCAATCTGTAATACCGCCTCCAGCAGATCTACCCGTATGTTAAATTATTAACTGAACATCACTAGTTGTAGAACTGAAGCATTGCAATTGCAGATTTGCTGTTATCTTGCATTCTTAGTTTAATATGTATTGGTTTGAATAGATTTGAGTGGATTTGACATCATGAGTTTCCAGTATGATTTATTTTCAATAGAAAGCAGCTGATTTCACAAGTTTATGAATTGTTTGCAAAATCAAAGAAAAGGATGTCAGATTTGTAACAATTTGCTTATCTCCCTCAATCCAGCTTTTTGATGATGATTGATAGCTCAATATGAAAAAGAAAAAAAAAAGAAAAAACAAACAAACAAACAAAACAAAGATGAGCTCAATCTAGCTTATACATGTGGTGAGATGGTGCTAACTTTCCCAGGATGCAGTCTGCATAACCGTTCAGGAGGTAAATTAGTGCAACGCTTATGTTAAAGTCAGCTCCTAACTAACATGAGATCATAAAAAAGTTGACTATCTTTCTAGACATCTGATATCAAACAATAGAATTACCGGGAAAGAACTTGCTAAAAGGGCTTGCCATTTTCCAAAAACTTGGGGGTTGTACATCTGGTATATGCTATGAGAAAGGAGATTTAAATAAGCATATGTTATTGAGTAATGAGATGCAATTTCTTTGGTTGCAGGAGAAACAATTAACCACAATTGGATAAATATGGTTTCTTTCTTCTTTCTTTTCTGGACCTTTTGCATTAATTAAAAAATTTGGGTAAATGATGGTACACCTGCTTCTTAAGGAAACTAAATCCAAAAGGAAAAATTCACAAAATGTACAGTAACAATATTTATATAACATAACAAATGATAGTTCTGGCATATCATAATCTGTCAGCAACAAGCATCCAGTTTCAGTAACATTACAAATTTAAGTGGTTCAAACCACTCACCAATCAGGCAACAAATTTCAGACAGCGAGTATCATTATGTATATTCTGGCAACGACACGAACAGAAGCGCATCCCACACCTCACACATGTATAGTTGGCAGCAGAACCACAAACTGTACAAAAATGGCGGCGGGAGGTAGAGCTTGGAGGTCCCACTGCTGCCTTCAGATAAGAGGGAACATGAGGAGGCAACGATTCGAGATTTGCCTGTTCTTGTAGGAAAAAAGAAAAAAGAAAAAAAAGAGAAATTATAAGGGCAATTAGGATTCGAAAAGGAAGACAGGCAGCATTTTCTCTGTTACCTCATGTAAAAGCTCAAGAAATGTTCTTGGGGCCTTCCTAGCCTCAAGAGCTTTTGCCTGCCGGGTTTTACGCTTGGTGCCCTTGGACTGCTTCTTCTGTATATATACTGCAGCAGGGATTCAAATTGTTATTTCATTTTTCTTCATTCATCAACGATTGCAGGAGGAATTCCTTAAGTGTTTAAGTTATTTGCTTAAACCAAATTTAACTGGAACATAACATTAAATCCCACTGCGACTACCTACCTTTACCTTTGCCTTTGATGGCCTATAGCCTAATTCCAAGTAATGAGAGAGAGGTTAATCAGAAACCTCTCCCATTCTTACAATCCATTTTTTTCCATATTTAAACAGCATAGCTAATAAACATCACCCAACGACACTAAAAGCGTAAAAGATAATCTCTTGAAACCATAATGAACTTAATTTTAGGAAAAACATAAAGATGCCAAAAGAATCAATAGGGTTTAAATCTCTTTGCATAATACTGGAAAATAAATTTTCTAGAAAAAATAAATAAACCCAAAAGAAGAGAGAGATTAAAGAATTACAGAATTAGACCTTGATCATCATCGTCAAGAGAAGCTTCATCATCGTCATTAACTTCTACCGTTTCCATACCCGCATTATCGTTTTCCAAAGCTTCAAGCCGAGCAAGGGTAGCCTGAAACATCAACATAATCCATCAACATCAACTCTAAGAAACTTATACAAAGTCCCAGAAACAAAAACCAAATAAAATGTACCTGCGTTCGGTTGTCACTGCTCAAAAGGGCAGCAACCATTTTTGGAGCAACCTTGCGAGTTCGAGCCGACGTTCGGCGCAATGGGTTGGACATGTCATCGTCCATTGTTGCAGAAAGACGTAAAAGGGGTCTCCTTTGGCAAATCCTGGTAGTGTAAAATTCAAACAAATAAGGGAAATTTATAGAAGAACAGTAACAATGCCATACAATGAAGAAAACATGACCAGCAAGCTATATAACCTTCGTGGGTATGCTTGATTCTGAGATTACAGTGAGTGTTTTAGGTGAAATTCCTCATCTCATATTGAACTTGAAGATTTGGCTACTCATCAATTCTCGAAGCATATATGAACAACAGAGAAAGAATGGTATCAGCGAGACCATCAGAGGGAGTGGGTTGGGGGGTTTACTCCACAACAGCGAAGGACTTTGCAGAGAGTGCCGGAGAGAAGCCGGGGATGAAAGCGAGAGATTTGGGCTGGACACGTAGATTGGATGGGAGTCGAATTTGTTTGCGACTATTGAATAATAAAATGGACCATGGAATTGGTAACTAAAAGCCCAATATTGCGATCCAAACTATTTTTAGTTCTATCTAAATTGCTATCTAATAGCCCAGGCCTTATTCACAAAGCAATCGTCTGTCTGTAAGTGCTCTGTAAATGCAGTATAAATAATTTTATTATTTTGGTTTTGAATTTAATAATACGTATATAATTGATATTAAATATTTATAAAAATTTTATGCAACGAATGTGTATATTTTTTATATCTGTTTATCTTATTACGTTGTATAAAGAGAAAAAGACACATAAAATATGTACAGTACACAAGTTTTGTTTCCATAGAGACAGCAAAAGCTACATGATGTAATCAGCATACATATACTTGACCTTGTGCCATGGGTTCCATGTAAACAAGGGTTTTGAGCCATCTGTATATTGTCCTCTCAAAATCTGCTGCTGAACCACCAACACAGAAGCAGTACCCCCAAAATCATAAGATGAAACATAGTCTCCAATGATCCCCAGTTCCTGATTTTCACTCCAATTCTCCAGTCCCTCCAGCAGAAGTGGATTAATCCCCTGTTTCCTCCCCACAATCCAAAGATCATAAGAATTATCCTTATGCACTGCTTGAATGGCCGCCACTGTATCCGCCCCATTCCTCACCACCACTTCTCTATAACTCACCCTCTCATTCCTCTCATTCTTCACCCAAAACCACGTCACCAAGCCATCATCTAACTTCTTCTCTATCTCATCATCACCCTCGAAATTTCTAGAAAGAAAGCGAATCACAGTGATTGAGACGTTGAAATTCCCCACCATCCTATCGGCATAACAAAGGGCCTCTCTGGCATCCGCTCCGCCCAGGAACAACACTACGAAATTGAGCAGGCAGTTCCTGAAGGCCATCAGCGGATGCCGGAGATGACCCTTGTCAACAAGCACTCCAACGGAACAAGGCGCGTGCGCCAACACATTGGAATTCACACGCCGAACTCCGAGCCTGACAAGCTCCGTCAACGCCCCGCCAAGCGTGTCCAAGCCCTCCTTGTGAAAAGGCAACAAAACGAGCGTGGCCTTTTTCAGCAATGCCAACTCACAAACATCTTGGTACATGGTTCGGTTGGGCGCAATGGCAGTGAAAGAATGAAGGTTGACATAATCATCGCCTTTGCTTTCTTGGTAGAGCTTGAGGGAGTTGTGGATTGTGTTGCAGACGGCGTACTTGGAGTCGGGCTCTTCTTCTTCTTTGTCGTGGTCAATGAAGATGGGGGAGGCGCGGCCGACGAGGTCGATGAGGCGGAGGGCGAAGATGGAGAAGGGGGTGGAGAGTGTTGGGTTGGAGATCTCGAGGAGGTTTATGAGGGCGGCGGTGCTGTCTTCGTCGTAGACGCATAGGACTATGCGGAGCTCGGCGTCGGAGGAAGGGGTGTGCTGGATGGTTCGCCTCTTGTGGACCATGTATGGCCTTGTTGGGTCGTAGAGGATGCTGATCAACGGTGTCACCACTGCTGTCACCGCCGTGATTAACAGCACCAACATTGTGAACCCTGGAATCTGTATCATCTGTATGCAACGTACTACTGAGTTCGGATCATCAGGAAAATTAAAATACAAAAGGCCAGGTTGAATGGTTGATTATTATTCTTACCTTTTTGTCCATCCAATGGAGGAACAACACCAGCTCCACTTCCCCTTTTAAGGTCATAATGAGGCCAAGAACGACACTATCTCTGAAAGGCACTTCAAACAACACACAAGTCGTAAAGGTAGCAACTACTTTGGACACATACCCTGTTACAACCATCGCAAACAATGGGCCCAATCCGGCCCATCCCACAAAGCTCATGGCATAAGCATCCGTGCAAAGCCCAACAACAGCAAACGAAAACGGCATCAGTATATCCATTATAATCGTCTCGCTCTTCTCCACCAGCGTCGCTCCGAGCGGAGGCCCATCTGGGATGGCAAGGCCCAACCAAAAAGACCCATTGGCAATGGCCATCCCGAACATGTCTGTGAAAAAACCCATCACCAAAACCCCCAACAAAATTGCCACCACGTATCCCTGGTCCACCGGCTGCCCTTCTGGGGTGTACTCAACAATTTTCTGCATCCCTCTCCGAACGAAAGTCACAGTAAAGCTCACTAAAACCACCAAAGAAATCAAATACCACAGCACATCCTTGGCCTCACCCTCACCTTGCTTAGCAGCCTCGAATGCAACCATTGCACCAACCCCGATCGCATCGCTGATTACTGATATGGACAATGCCAGCCGTCCGATCTCGGAGCTCAGGAGGTTGAGCTCTTTTAGAATGGGGTAGAGTACAGGGAACAAAGGTAGAGCGAAGGTGGATGAAATGGCACCGATTGATGAAATCTTGGCTAGCTCTTTGTCCATGTGCTTGCGCAAAAAGAATGCAACAATTGTTACCAGAATAAAGGGGACCAGGTACCCAACAACTGCGATTGAAAGTTGTTTCTTTCTTGTTTTTGTTACGAGGGAAAAATCCATTTTTACTCCGGACAGAAAAAGGAAATACATGAATCCCATTATTCCGATATTTCTTAGTAGGAACTGGGATTGTTCAGGGAACACAACCGAGGTGAACTTCTTGCTACGGCCTAATATGGTCGGTCCAATGAATATGCCACCCTAATTAAACAAATTAATTTCAATTCAATAATAATTATGTATGTAACATTATTATAAAAATTAAAAAACAAGTAATTAACTTACAATGATGTCTGAGACAATTCTTGGTTGCTTGAGAGGTCTGAGGAGGAAGCGAAGGGTACGAGTGGTGATGACGACCAATGATATTTCTAACAAGATGACTGTGTAGGGAAATTTTAAAGGGTTGTCACCAAGAAATAAGGCAAAGGGGTGTGAGTTGATCTCAGCCTCTTTGCAGGAAATTAAATTATAAGCTTCCGGGAGGCCCATCTCGGAGTCTTTAGCGGCCGCCGCTGCTACCTGAGCTGCCCCTTCCGCCACCGCTTTCAGGGATGCTTGAAAACCTTTAGAGTTGCCTGTCCAACCGTGGGGCCCGGATGCCGGCGGATGGAAAAGTGGGAATCCTCTAACCATGCAAAAAAACGGCGCCTGAAAACCCTAAGCATGCAAATTTGGAGAAGAAAGAACGAGAGAGAGAGAGAGAGAGAGCAGAAAAGGGTCAATGAGCTGTGGACATGCGTTAAACAGGGATATGAACAAGTTTTCTGTTTTCTTTCTTGGATGACAGGGGTATGAAGAAGTTCACATTGTTGTTTGGTTCCCCATTTTTCATAATTTCATTTTGTGATGATATTGTCGTCCCGGACCCACCTCACAAAACGTTACGTACGTTATTTTACTTTCTTAATTTTTCCACTAATTAAAGAATTGTATATTGGATAAGTGGTGTGTTTATTTTAAAAACAATATTTGGGTCACTCTTTGGGTACCTCAAGGTCACTTTATCTGTTAAAATTATAATTTTGACAATGTTGGCGCATGATCAGAACCGTTTACATTTTAAATTACCTATTATAGATCGTCTATGCAAAAAATTAACTCAATCAGAAATCGTTTGGTTATATAATTGTTGTCAATTAAATAGAAAAAATCAACAGTTTGGCCAAAAAATCACTCTTTAATCGTAAACCATTTATTTTTTCTATTTAATTGATAACAATTATATAACCAAATGATTTCCGATTGAGTTGATTTTTTGCATAGTTAATCTATAATAGGTAATCTAAAATATAAACGGTTTCGATCATATGTCGGCATTGTCGAAATTGCAATTTAATGAAATGACCTTGAAGTACCCCCAAGGGGTGACCCAAATATTATTCTTATTTTAATATTTTACATTGTTTCTAATGCTCCGTACAAGAAAAATATGAGGATATTAATCGATATTTTGTACTTTTGATTCGTTAAGAGAAGAGGAGACTGAAATTGGGTGTAAGGAATACATTCTTCGACTCTTTTAACTAAGTTACTTCTATAGCTGTGATATTGATCAATATTATATAGAGAATCTGTTGCTGTTACATGATGCAAAGTATTTATAGACTCGACTAGAAGCTTAGAAAAAAAAATTATAAATATAAAAAAATGAATAGAAAACCTTTTAGATTCGGGCCCAACCAAAAGGAAACCTTGTTGGATTTAGCTAATACCCATGGGCGACGGCCCATGTACAAAACCTTTAAGTTCTCCCAGCTAACCCTGGCTGAAATCAGCAGGGTCCATAGACACTCTCTCTCTCTCTCTCTCATTTCAACCCAAGGGTAAGAAATCGAAGGTGGATATCATCATAATGAACCCTGATTCATTGCAATTGAAGTACTAATTAGACACATATTTTTCCGAGGGGTACGTGAGAGGGAAAATGCAAACAATTAACAAAGGTGGAGGTTCTGTTGAAGCACATTACACACATCTTCTCCGAAATAAGGATCTCATCATTGTCTAAGTAATAATCATGGAATATCTCATATTGCAGGTAGGTTGGTTCCCCTTTGTCCCCAAATAACAAGATACACTTTGTACCCTAAAGTTACATCAAGTTTCCCAGTACCCAATAACAGTTCATCCCAGCCGTACACGTGGCTTAGTACCTTATGATGGCCAACAAAATGATTCATATTTGCATCTATAACAAATAACCGATAATGACCATATTTCACATTACATCAAAGCATATATATAATTGCAATCACGTATGTATGAAGAAGTCAACTTCACCATCATCGTTTTCAACAGAAACAAATTAACCATCCTTTTTAAACCTCTTATCTTATAGAAGGAATAAACTACATATATGCGCTTTCTTTATCAAAGAGTCTAATATCTTTCATAATAGAGTTACATTAATTGATATATAGATCGACATTCAGTTTAAGTTAATAATATCCAATCAATTACTTAGTTTAAAATATTATATATGATCTATCATGTTCAAGCTTATATATCTTATTTGTTTGCAATAAATGTGATTAAAAAATGAACTCTTTAAGGCTCAATTTGGTATTACTTTTTAAGAGTGAAAATCACTTTTATTGATAGCAATACTGTTTTTAAGTGTTTGATAAAATAAAAGATTTCAATTTTTTATAAAAAATAACTGTCCTTGAAAACTAAAATCAAAAATTGGTGTAAAACAACTTCTCATTTTAGCTTATACATAAATCAATTTAAGAAATTAATCATATTTAATAAAATTTCTCACAATTAATTATTTTCACAACATAAATAAAAATAATGATTCTTATAGTACAGTAATATCAAATTGGCCTAAATTATCTTTCTTCGTAATGAAAGCTCGAACCTAAAACAGGGATTTAAGTTAATGTTTTTAATAGAGACTAGAGAGATGATATCATGATAATAATGATAATAATATGACGGTGATGTTGATTGTGACGGTGACGATGACGATGAGAAGGAGGAATTAATTAATGAATAGAAAAGAAAGGAAGCTGGAAGGTAGTCAACATCCACAGTTACTATTTAACATCTCCATTATTAATGAAAAAGCTGCCTGCAAAAAGCTTCAGTCAAAGGATGAAACCCTAGCTCGATCAACTTTCCCCTAGAATATTCTTGTTTTGGGTCATCTATTATATACCAAAAAAAAAAAAACTCCCTGTGATATTTCTCTCACAAGTCACAAGTCACAAGTCACATGTCTTCTTCTGGAGAAGATCGACTAGGGTTAAGCTAGCTGGAATCAGACTCGCCATTGAAAAGCATATATAATATATCGTAGAAATTGAAAAAGTACCACTCTTAAAACAGAATTATATACTCAATTATTTTGGTCAAAATTTCAAAGATTTAAAAATTAAAAACTTTTTTTGTCTGGAAATTATTAAACACATTAAATTAATATAAAATAGTTTCCATATCTTAAAGAGACTTACTCAAGATATGACTAGGGTTTCG
Organism: Purshia tridentata; assembly: GCA_003254885.1. NCBI lineage: Eukaryota > Viridiplantae > Streptophyta > Magnoliopsida > Rosales > Rosaceae > Purshia > Purshia tridentata. Next base: position 23,366 of record QANT01002966.1, read on the forward strand.
ATCGAATTTGCTAGTAAAACATAAATGATCAAAAGATCATCAATTATAAGCCAAATATATATTCGAAAGAAATCAACAACACCAAAGTTAGACAAAGTCATTAACATACAGCACTACTGAAATCTAGCTATAAATTAATTACTAGTTGCAGAAAAAGGTGAAGATGGAGAAATCAGAGAATTAAAGAACCATAAATTAAATCATCGATCTTTACTGTACAGTCTACACTAATTAATCAGGAAATAAACTTGGTTAACTTGCCCTATAAAGCAAATCACAGAAGGTTAGTAAGCAATATAAATATATAGTAATATTCTACTCTACCAAGCTCTGATGCTAAAATCCCAGAATTCCCATATTCCAAAATTATTTTTATGTCCTGCTTTCTTCAATGAAGTTTAATTCGACCAAGAAAATAAGAAAAGCTACTAAGCTATAGTGCACAAGTTTCCATGGTAGGGAGATCGAAACGAGACATGTCAAAAGTACATGCAACTTGCAAGTCATCTATCCTTGATCGGTGATTACATATATAACCTTCTGATATTAGTAAACAAGACCAAAGGAAAACCAAGAAGAAGTACTGAACATTAATTGAACTTATTGCAACCAATCATGGCCTAATAAAATAAAATCAAAGTACAATTAAGGGTATTACCGTATTACATGGCCTTGAGATTATAAATGCAGCAGAAAGATATATATAGTAAGAAGAAGCCGTGAAACCCAGGATAGATAGCGCCATTAATCAATGGATGGATGACAAAGATCAAAACCCTTAATTTGGTCGTGGCGCTATCCCTCCTGAGCTTTACAGATTCTTCCTTACTGTTAATTAGAGCCTTAGTTTCTAACTAATTGAATAATATATATGAGAGATGGATATATGGGTAGCAAGCTAGCAAGATAACGGATCGAGTTGGTGGGTGGGTTTAGAAAAGTGAGGAAGGAAAGTAGGTGTATTTATAAGAGGCAGGGGCGTGGGGGCATAGAGATCGAGTTACTTCTATTGGAACATGGGAGGAGCTTAGACCAAGTAAAACCATTGATGAAGTTTTTGTGGAGGGACGGTTTATTTTTCTTTATTAAATTTAATATTGTTATTATTATTGGCTTTGAAGTTTGAACATGCAATAGTGCTTCATTTAATTTCTTGTTACTTTATACGCTGCTGCCGATTACAATACTCAACCTCAATCCTGGGTTATGTGTACGGTAGTTGTCGATCGATGGAAGTGGGATGGCGTGGACTGAGGTTCTTGTACAACTCATATATATTATTCAATTAGTGTTGATAACAGTTAGGTCTGATTTGGTAAATTTTTTGCAGAGTTGATTTATAAATGATAATATTAATATTGAACGGTGTGAGATTAAATTGTCAAATGAAAAAAAAAAAGAAAAAACACATAACATTTTCCCTTGTACAATGTACATACAAACCATTACCCTTTGTTTTCTCCACTATTGCAATTTTGCCCAAGGTAATTTAATTAACTTTTAATTTTCTTGGCAAAGGTAGCAATGTGGCAACACCTTGCTACTACCATCCCATATCATAAAAGTACTCAGTCTTTGTTTGCCAATTCGAAAATCCCTGCTTCAACCCTAGCCCATGCCATAGGTGGGTATTGGAACCGTGTGATGAATGATAGATTTTTAATTCGATTTATTTTACAATAAAAAAGTCTAAACTCTTAACATTCTAAAGAGTAGTGATATGATTCTAAATTTATATCTCAAAGGATTTGTTATTACTTTTATATATGGCCCACTCTAATTATTATTGATTTGGGTTAAATATTTTTTTAGTCTCTATGTTTTACTTCATAAATAAATTTGGTTATCGAGATTTCAAAATTTTAATTTTGGTCATTGGGTTTACTCTAAAAACAAATTTGGTCGTTGTGGTTTTAAAATTCTGATTTTGATCATTTTGTTTTCATGCATTAGCAATTTTGGTCATTGAACATCTATATATGTCACTTTAAACTTAATTAACATATATACATATAACTTTGCAAAAGACCTAAATGACCAAAATTGCTAAGAACGAAAACTTAAGGACTAAAATCGAAATTTTGAAACTACAAGGATCAAATATGTTTCTTGAATAAAACACAGGGACTAAAGATGTGTTTAATCCTATTAATTATAATACAAGTAAAACATTGACACATGCATATGTGTATTTGGGATCCAAATTTGAGATATAAATTTGCGATCCCTAGCATTATTGCATTCTAAAATTGTAATTAATGCAATAATACCAAAGTCACCAAATGTATTCAATAAAATTGCTCTCCGCCTAATGATGTATTCATGTACTTAATTATACCAACCTACTTAAACGTATATGTCAAATTATTTAATAGCCTTAGCTACTATTATAGTTATAACAAACACAGTCCTAGGCCAAAAGTCTTTTCTCTAGAGTTTCTAGGATTTGCTTTATATCCAAATTTAAGGGTATGTGACACATTGAAACTATCACACTCTAGTTTATGAGTTTTCACAGTAATTTGGATATGGACAGCTTCTTTGAAAGTTTAAAGGCACCCACTGGTGGCATAGATATATCGATAATTGTGCAGTATTAAGTTTTTGAGGTTAATTTAAGCAGTGAGAGAAAGTGAATAAATAAATTTTACAATTATCAAAGTACAAATTTCGATTTCATCTAATGCAGAAAACAAATAAGGAAAATGTTATTTGTTTTCTTCTCGTGCATTTTCTCTTCTTTTATTCATTTGACAATTTATTCCCACGATTGGAACTGTTTAATATCAAGATCATCATTTATAGATTAATTCTGCAAAAAATTAACCAAATCAGAAATCGTTTAGTCATCTAACTGTTATCAAATAACTAACGGTAAATTTAATTGTTACTAAAACCATCTATTTATTTGATAACAATTAGATGACTAAATGATTTTTGATTTAGATAATTTTTTGCAGAGTTGATTTATAAATGATGATCTTGATATTGAACGGTTTCGATTGTGAAATTAAATTGTCAAATGAACAAAAGAAGATAGAAGGCACAAAAAAGAAGGCACGTAGCATTTCCCAACAAATAAATACAAGACATATTACTGTAAAAAGAAAAAAATAATTGAGGTATTGATTATGAGTTGGTAGCTTCATTGGGTATTAATTTAAGTTGTGAGTGGGTCAATCTAGCATTTGTATCAATGGTCAAACGAATGCCCTTCACCATCCCAACATCACTTAATTTATACTTTTGGATCCCGATATATATTCGTCAAAAAGTAATCATCATTAGTTAATAATCCCAATTAGAGAGAGTCTTGAGTCGGCAAGATAAGTAATGACTTTGATGCTCTTGCATTGAAGTATTGCACTCAAAACTACCAAAAATGAATAATGAGCAAAAGACTCGTATTCACTGTCCAGCAATTGCCTCAAGTTTAAGTGCTTCAACACTTTATTGACATATATTTTTCTGTTTTCAAATTGCGATCCATCGCTATGATTATCCAATGAGACTTTTTCAATATTGATTCTCTTTTTCCTCCTTTTAACCTTTTTTATCATATGGGCAATTAATATGACGCAAACTTTATTACTACTGGAGGGAAAAATTAACTATATTTGGTGGAGGATGCTCCCTCAAAAATGACTATAAAATAAACTTTACCCTTTTGGGGATTGGAGGGGAACTGAGAAGACACCAAACCTAGTCTCCTTTGTGGGGGCTCTTGGTTTGGGTTTAAAGATACAAATATTTTTATTATTATAAATATTTTTATTATTATAAAGTCAAGAGACATTTTTAGTAGTACATGCTTTAATCAATTTTGAATTATCATAAATAATATTTATTTAACAATATTTAAATCATATTAAAATATAAAAATAAAAATAAAAATTTAAAAATATAAACACCCCACTAACTTAAAATATGAAAAAAATAAAACACACACAATATAAATGTTAATTTACATATGTGGAACGCGTGTCAAAAATCTAACTGATATTATATGTGTGCCTGCATGACTGGAGTTGACAAAAAGGGCATCACAAAAACAAGATTGAATTGGTTAATTTATTTAATACTTTATTCATCAAACGATGTATGAATACACATTTCAGTATCTTAATTATTATATATTTGATGAGTCTTGTCTTTGATAAATTTGTAGTAAGTTGAAGAATTAAAAAACATATTTTTCTTGGCAAAAAATAATCAAAGTATATTCAAACACATAATTTTGTGCATTGGAGATAATTCATTGATTTATTTGAAATTGGTAAAAAAATAAAGATTTAATTATCAAGAGGAGAGATGTGAGATAGTGCTGTGCATTGGGGAGAGTCTATTCCATGCCTAGATTAATGCCGGTGTTCTCCGGGCTACATGGGGTTTAGAGTAGGAAGAGTAGACCCTCCTTTAAGTCCTCTCTGGGGCTCTCTGTTTTTCTTCTTTCTTCAGTAAGTACATCAGATTGCAGAAGAGAAGAGGCACAGACTCAGTAAAGTCTAAGGTCCTCCCCCCACCCCCCCAACCCAATACCTTTTAAAATTTAGAGTAGGAAGAGTAGACCCTCCTTTAAGTCCCAAGTCCCAAGCACTCTCTGGGGCTCTCTGTTTTTCTTCTTTCTTCAGTAAGTACATCAGATTGCAGAAAAGAAGAGGCACAGACTCAGTAAAGTCTAAGGTCCTCCCCCCACCCCCCCAACCCAATACCTTTTAAAGTCTCTTGTCTTTTCTCTTCTTCATTGCCCTTTTATTTACTTTTCAACTCTCTGTACTGACTACTCTGCCGCCTTAAAGGACATAAATGCCCTCGTACACTCTGACCTGCCTGCATCAATTGCCATTCATTCTTGAATTTTCTCTCTTCGGATTTCGGACAAGCAAAAATCTGGGTGTTATCGTCATTACAACTTTCTTAATTTTATTCCTGTTCTAAGGAGTAAGGACAAGGCTTGTGCTTCACTCTCTGGCTGACCACTGACCCTACTCTGCCGGAAACTTAATAAAATCTCTCTTTTTTCCACCTACTTCCATCTTTTTTCCTAGCTCATCTAGACTTTAAGGTTTAGTACTCAATCTTCAATTTACAATTTCTCTCGCATAATTAGGACAAATTCAACAAAAAATTGAATATTTTATTTAAAATCAATTAACCATGAGTAAAAAGGTCAAATTCTTTATAGTGATTAGAATATATAGCAACACTCTACATACTCACACTAGGAGGCAATTATTGGTGGATCGATACAATACAAGGCAGTAGGAGGCATTATGGTAGCGAACTTCTCACACAATTAATATAAGTTAATGTAAATTATATCCACCATGCATCTTGCTAGAGTATATATAAATTCACTTTTTGAGAATTGGCAGCAAAAGCTCACTAAATTCACTGTGATGTCAACCTGTTTAAAAATAAATTATGTCATTTAATTTGGTCATTACAAATGGAAGCGTCAACTTAAGATTTAAGATGTCGAGACGTCCCATAGTGCGAGCCTGCCAGACTAGGTGGCCATTGCTGGAGGCTTGACTTTTAGAAAGCTGCACACACATACACACACGCACGTAGCTACCACGGTGGCTGGTACTCATAACTTAAAAGGTGTTGACTAATCGTAGTCGGCAGACCCTGTTATTTGTGATGTCAAGCTACCTAATTGGCTAATTCTGATTTCTGAATAGGAACCCCAAGCTTATGTTTATTCCACGTGTGGGCCACACGGTTCCTCAATAATAGGGCCCCCCTCCCTCTATGTATTCTATAGCATCACGTACACTGATTAAGAACCCCAAGCTTATGTTTATTCCACGTGTGGGCCACACGGTTCCTCAATAATAGGGCCCCCTCCCTCTATGTATTCTATAGCATCACGTACCCTCATGCTTTTCATATATATTTTTATTTTTCTGGCTGATATTGGCACCCACTTATAATTGGATCATCCTATTCTCATTCAATATTTTATTCACAATGAATTTTTTACAAGAATAATTTATTAATAAAGATTTAAAAAATAAACGGTTTGGATTAATGCAAAATAATTTATTTGAGTCTCAATTTAAAGAATTTTCAACCTTACTATAAGTCAACAAAATAATATTTAAAAAGTCAAATGTACTTCTTCTCATATATGATATACCTTTACCTTTACCGGTTAACAAGAAGAAGAAAAAGAATTCTAAATCTTTGGCAAACACCGAGCCAAATAAAATTTTAATTTAACATGACACCGATGCTCACCAATTGGTAGATAAAATTAACCGCTAAGTACTATTAAGTATTAACCATAACAAAGGACTAATATTGCCAACTAATATTGAATTAAATATTGTAAGTTTTTGACCGGATATTTCTCAGGTTGAGCAATAATAATGGCCTAGCCTAGTGCAGCATTTATTAGAAATATATATATATATATATATATATACAGGCCCTTCAAGTGTGGGATCCCATATTTATGGGATTCTTCATTGGGGCCCATTCCATAAGGTATTTAAACAATCCGAACCGTCTATTTTCTAGGTCTACGTTTAAAGATCATCCTTGCAAAAAATTAAGCAAATCGGAAACCATTAAGTTATCGAACTTTGATCAAGTAAGTAGACGAACAAAATATTTCGATAAACACTTGAAATTGTGATCAATTAATCAACGGTCAAATGGTCTTCGATTAATATAATTTTTTGCAAGCACGATCCTTTAATGAATACCAAAAAAATAGACGGTTCCGATTATCGAAATACAATATGTAGTGAGCCCATGAGGGATCCCACACTATTAGACAGGATGAATCTTGTTTTGATAATTTGGGTCAAGTGGAGGGGTCCGCCCCGACAATCTGTTGAGTATTGATACAAGCACTCCCACTTTTGAATACAAGTACCGGTTGATCCGGATCGGGCGCCGGGTCCCCTCCTCTCTGCCTTCAATTTCATTGTTGGGTTCCTTTGGGAGCAATGCCCCGTGCCTCCCAAGAGTCAACTCCATCAATTCGTGTTTTTTAATATTATATTCACTTTGGATTTTATCAAAATGTACAAGAGAGTAATTAAATATTCATATACTTTATATATGAT
>QANT01002967.1:0-11052 GCA_003254885.1 Purshia tridentata
TAAAGCAAATAGAGGAGGAAAAAGGAAAGCAAGCCGTGGGCAGTAAGAAGCAGCGGCGGCTGGTGGTGCACGGCGGCAAGGCAGCAGCTCCTCTCCCTTGGGCGGCGTCGGCAAGGCCTTGGCAAGACCAAGCTTCCTCTCCTCTTGGCTAGCCGAATTCCCCTCTCTTCTCTCTCTCTAAATTCTGAATTTCTATGCAAAAGCTCATCCCCCAATTCTGAAGTATAATGGGGTTTATATAGGGAGGCTTTCCTTGGAGAAGAGGGAAAAGGAAATCACTAAAAATCAGGTTTTGGAGGCTAGGGTTTTGCGGCAACCCTAGGGCCTTGGCCCATAAGCACATGCGGCTGCCCCTAGGGTTTTTAATCCCTTGGGCTTGCGGCACTTAAGCCAATGCTCCCTTGTGCATGCTTCTTGGGTGATCCACGTCACTCCTGGCCCAACTGACTTCATAAAAGGTGGCCCACTACTCTTTCGAAGCTTCTAGAACACTTTCCCTAATGTTGCCCAATTCCCCTACGAAATGATTTCACTAGGGTTTTGTTTTCCTAGTTTAACTAGGATTAACCTTTCCTAGTCCCACTAGGATTTGGTTTTCCTATTTCAACTAGGATTTCTCATTTCTGGCCCTGGACGTTGATGGTTTTCCTGACTTGGCTAGGATTCCTTGTTTGAGTAGGATTTCAGCTCTCCTAGTTCCATCAGGATTTCATCAGTTTCCCTAGTTTGATTAGGAAATGTCTAAAAATGGCTCTTTTGGCTTCTTTTTCCTCATTTGCTCCAGAATACCTACAAAACAAAAGCACACAAAATTCCAAGTTCTAGCATTCTAGGTTAAGGAGTTAGCATACGAAAGTGTGCAAAAATGCACACTTAACAGACCCTGTTGGGACGCCACGTCTCACGACATGGGCCACGATCCTACCGAAAATTCAGCAGCATCTCCTTTGTAAAAAGCCTTACCCAAAAATAAGATATTCCCTGTTAAAACTCAACAATAACCAGAGAATCTCAACAAATAATTTCTTAACAAAAATAAAAGTCAAATCGACAACCCAACCCAAAATGGTCACCTCAAAGTGATCTCAGAGCATATCTAAAAGAATTATATCATTTGAAAGAACTGAATAACTGAAATAAATGAGTGAGACTATGCCTACATAGTCTCGGATGTCAGAAGACGAAGAAGTGGCTTGACGCTCAAGTGGCACGAACAGGATCCTTGTCACCTAAGAGAGAACATTTAAAATACAAAACTATGAGATAAAACTCAGTGAGTGCACAAAAATAATTTAAACAATTTTTTTCCAACATAAGTATATCAACATAAAACTTGTTTTTCGAATTCCCCAGTTTTAAAACCAATTTGCAAAAATATAAAATCAAATCACAAATCTCGGGTCCCACCCGGCATAAATCCAAAACCCTCATAATTATATTATGTATAATTTCAGAATACTAGATATGCATATACAGTTGCAAACATTTGCAAGAGTTAAAAACATCAAATATAGATAATAGCGGCACAAGATATTTACTAGTACATCAAAATACTTAAAACTCACACCGTAGTACCCATAAACTCTCTATCAATACGTACACGTGGGCCAAATACGCATACATAGTTATGGCTAACCTTTATCAATATGCGAACACACAATGGTTCGCATAGATTCCTGACTTTATCAATACGCGTGTAGATAGTGCACCAAGACACACGGCCCAAAGCCTATATGTGTGAACCGATGGGTCCCAAAGACCTATAACCAGCCATATACCCCCGGGTACTGTCCAGTGGTTTAAAAACCATAAACCAATATTCTCATAAATATATTACATATAGAATCTCAAATATACCACAAGATAAACATTGCGAATAAAAGAATTATTCAATCAAATCAATTTCAATATATACTTAAACAAATTCAAAATAATTTTCAAAAATTTAAAAGATAAACTTTGAAACCAAAAATCCACTCACAAAGTTGGCGAACAAAACGTAAGCCTCGTCGATCACCCAACCAATAGCCAAGACTCAAAAAGTCACCCGAAAACACTCCCGATCGTCTTGTACAAACACGTAAGGTCCACATCGGTTCCCAAAAGCCTTAAAACAAGAAAAAGAACTTTTTTGGTCACTGGCCGGTCCAACACCGCCGCACGTGGCGGCGCCGGCTGCGGTCAACGGCGTAACCACAGAAAGTTGACTTTTCTGGCGACCAACCCAGAAACTAAAATTGACCACACCAAATCGATGGGCTCGATGAGAGGAACAACTTTGTCAACTGGGCCGAGTCCAAAAAGTAGCTGGAAAACCCCAATTTCGGTCTGAAATTTCTGTCTCCGATCTGAAAATTCAAACCTACACGAAAAATTACAAATCACACATGGTTGGAAAGCTTCAAACATGAGGATTTCAGAATGATAAGAATCGAATCAAATTGAGGTCGAATGAAGTGGGAATTTGGATTTGAAACTCATAGTAACCGAAACTTCCAAGACTAGATTCGTCATCCACAGTAGTCCGATTGGGACGATTTGGATGTGGATAGAAAGAGGACTAAAAGACGAACAAAACATGAGCAAGTTGATGCCCAGAAGATGTTGCACGCACTCCCACGCACGGCTGGAAGGTACGACGGCGATTCTGATTGCCAGACACTGTTCACGCTTATTTTTGATTTTTTTTTTCAAAAAATGATATTATTTTTCCTATTTATATTTTCCCCCTCAAACTTTAAATGTGCATAACTCCAAATTACGAGCTATTTCTTCCTATGCGCTCGTGAGGTCAAGTTCTACGCAACCATATAAAAATTTGGGCCATAACTCCCTTTTAAAAAATACGTCCCTTGCAAAACTAAAACTTCCTTAAGTGAGGGCAAATTGGTAAATTCACTCCAATGACCTTAAAAGGCGATCCAACAAGGAAAACTAGGGATAGGTCGTAACAACATACCCCCGTTAAAGAAATTTCGTCCTTGAAATTTAAAAGAACGCAGATGCTAAACAAACACAACACTATCAATAGAGCAAATTTTGGAACGGGTCATAACAACGTACCCCCGTTAAGGAAATTTCGTCCCCGAAATTAAACATCAAACAGACCTGAGATAACATCTGGTGAAGCCTGAACCTTCTGCTGAGTCATGCCAAACAGTCTGCCCTGAGTCAGAGGGCGTCCAGGTCGTCCCCTCTGTTAACTTCCACTAGTCCCAGCTTGCCTATCTACATGTCCATTACTAGCTGCACCACCCCCTGCCTGAGTGTGCCTTTGCCCTTGATGGACAGTCTGACCTATCTGAACTACTAACCCAACATTGCCAGAGCTATCTGGAACTAACTGCGGGCACTCCCTCTTGTAATGACCTTGCTAACCACAATGAAAACATCTTCTAGTAGTGTCGGTCACAATTGGAGTGGGGCACTCATCTCTCTCTCTCTCTCTCTCTCTCTCTCTCTCTCTCTCTCTCTCTCTCTCTCTCTCTCGCGAGTTTCCCTCCAGCTGCCACTGTCACCGGCACATGAGGGCTCGTTTAGCGACGGCTGGGCTCGAGGTTGGGCTGGCCAAGCTCGCCTCCCTCCTCTCTTCCTTCCCTTGGTGGCGCCTCCCCCTGAAATAGCCCGAAAAAAGAACCCCAGTTCACGCACAGTGGGAGATCGGCGGCGATTACGGAGTTTCCAGCGACTTCGAGGCTCAGCGATCGCCCAGACCTTGTCTCCTTGTCGAGTCCAACTGGTTGGTGGGTTCGATTTAGCAGTTAGATCGTCGTGGGCGGCGGATCGACGTTGGGCAGGCCGGCGACTTTCCAGCCGTTTTCTTCGTTTTCCGGCCACTTTTGAGCTTTGACCTAGGTTTGAGTTTTGATCCCCTCCACCTACTCTACATGACTGTGTAGTCTGTTTTCGCTAAGAGTGAGTTTGGTTTTTGGCAGGTTGACCACCCGTTGACCACCGCGGGTCCCGCCGCGTGTGGTGGTTCCAGCGACCCATTTTCTTGGTTTTTGGCCTCGGGCCAATCATTCGAACCTGTGGGTGAGTTTCTGTAACTTTGTGGTTGTTTTCCGAGGACCCGGCAGCCACCATGTGTGGTGGTTCCCGCCCGTTTCAGTGGTTTGTCAGCTTGTTTGTGAACCCTGTTGTTTTGTGAACTGTCTGGTCTTAACAGGTACCGTTGGCACAGGAAATTTGTATTTCCGATGCCGTTGTGCTGCCGAATTTTAGAATCCGAGCGTAAGAGCCACGAAGGGCAGTTTGATTCTGCGTGGTCACTGTGAGTGAATTTAAGTTCAGTTACTTGTTGTTTGTGTGCTTGTTTGCTGTTTGCTAGTTAAGTGGGTATGGATTAGGATTGGAGATCCCGACAGTTTAGAGGTTACTTGGGTTATTTTGGGAATTGAGGATTAAGTTGGTTTTGAAAGATGTTGAGGATTCTAAGTTCTTGAAGAATCTAGTTGGATTCCAAGTAAGGATCTTGTGGGTTAATTCGAGGTGATTTCCAGCTTAAGGGATAAATTGAGAATTGTGATCTTACTTGAGGTGAATTTCAGCTTAAGAGTTAATTTGAGGTAAATTGAGGTTATCCGATCGTTGATTTGATTGGTGATTTGTGGATTTTGTGATTTGAGGCTTCAGTTGGTTTTACTGTTTGTTTATCTTATTGAATTGTTAATTGAGGAATTCTCGGACTATTCTGAAAGATTGATTTTACTGTTGAGGTTACAGTTAGTTTTCACTCATACGAGTTTTAGTGAGCTTACCTAGTTTGTGTTTAAACCCGGTGCACCTTTGGTTGGGTGCAGGGTTGTTTTGCAGGTTACGCAGGCTGAGGAGACGGTGGAGAGAAGACGAGGCAGTAGGACCACCAACATTTGAGAAACTTTGTTTTTATAGTTTGGTTTTATATAAATGATTTTGTAAATTACAATTATTTTGAATAAAGATTTATTATGGCTAATAGTTTTAGGAAAAAGGTTTTAGTTTTCAGTTGTTTTCACGTGCACAAGGGTCGGGGCGTGACAGTTGCAATGAGCTACTGTAACCTTGAGGGTTGGTTTTATAAAGAAGTTTCACTACAAGAAAAACGTTAATATATATCAATCAATAACTGATGTCTATTGGGGTTTACGACTGATAAGGGCCATCGTGATATCTAATATACTTGTTTTAGATATTAGTTTTTAACTGCTGTCTATAATATTAATAGATATCTTATTTCTTAAAAATATGATATCTAATAGATATCAGTTTTAAGATTTATTGATATCTTAAAACAGTGAATATATTATCTAAGATAGTTTAAACATCATTTTTGTTTCAATAACTGAAATAAATACTAATTTAAACATCAGTTTTTGTCAATTTTTAGATATTTTAACCCCCACAAAAGCTATTTTAGTATAGCTTTTACATCATATTTAAGTTTAGAACTGATATCTAAGTGGTTTAACATATCATTTTTTATATCTTGAACTGATATAAATGTCATATTAGATATCAATTTTCTGGAATTTTAAGTTATCTCATACCTAATAGATATCATTTTCTAACTGATATTAAATCTCGGAATATTGATATGAAATTAACTGACATCAGTGTTTTTTGCCTGAAAAATGATAAATGAAATTGAAATGTAAGTTCTGAAATTTTTGCAATTTAATTGCCTTCATTGTCATAAATTTCAACATCGAAATACAAAAGTATTCATATGTTCACAAAATGAATTACAATTAATCCCTGTAAAAGTAGGGATAGCCTACATCTATAACCTCATGCTAGCACTACTATACATCTTCTTTTCAAGTTATTTACAAAATCTACATAAACCTATTCTAAAAACTGCCAACATGTACAAAATATAAGTCATCATAGCGCAATGAGTATTGCCACAAGGAACCTTGTGAATCACATGATAAAGCTTCTCTTTCAAGTTGATCCGTTTTGTGCTGCTGCTCTTGTAACTCATTGTATTCATTCATCTTAGTCCACTGAAAACATTTAAGACAAGTGCGAGATTACATACTCATTAGCTATTGCACTTGGTCACATACATAAGAGAAGTAGAATGAAAGACCTAATCATTTGTAAAGAGCACAATATACGTATATCCAAAAAATAAAAAATAAAAAAATTGCATAAAGGAAAGAAAAAATCACATAACCAAAAGAAGAAATAATATAAATAGAAAAATATTTGGGTCACCCCAAGGGGTGACCTCAAGATCCACTCCACCCCTCGATTTTATAATTTCGACAATGTTGACGCATAATCGGAACCGTTCATATTTTAGATCACCTATTATAGATCATCTATGCAAAAAATCAACTCAATCGGAAATCATTTGGTTATANAAAATCTACATAAACCTATTCTAAAAACTGCCAACATGTACAAAACATAAGTCATCATAGCGCAATGAGTATTGCCACAAGGAACCTTGTGAATCACATGATAAAGCTTCTCTTTCAAGTTGATCCCTTTTGTGCTGCTGCTCTTGTAACTCATTGTATTCATTCATCTTAGTCCATTGAAAACATTTAAGACAAGTGCGAGAATAAATAAAAAAATTGCATAAAGGAAAAAAAAAAAATCACATAACCAAAAGAAGAAATAATATAAATATATCTACGTCATTGTGATACCTTTAACCACATGTAACCATAACCCAATCCCCCAATGGCAAAAGTTGGGATTATAAGTGACGTCCAGTTACCTAACAAAAAAAACTAAGAACCAATGATTAAATGTTTACTTTGGATTATGACATACATAATCTAGACAGGACTAGTGGTTTTAGCAACTTAACCAAAAAGAAGAAGGCATTGAACATATAAGAGAAAAGTGAGTTACCAGCTTGGCCACCATTCCCATTCAGGATAGTTATCTGTGATCTTGAGACAACTTTTTGTACCTCAGCTACCAATCGACGCACCTACAAAATAGTCAAACAAGAAACTTCATATCCATCTAAATAAATTTGACAGAAGAAATCCTTTGATACTAATTTATACCCCAAGTTTTGCAATACCTGTGTTGCAATGTCGCCTTCTGATTGATCTCTAGATCCATTCACCAAACTCTGCAACCAAACCAGAAAGAAATTAGAATATATATATATATGTTTTATCTGAGGTAGTCTGCAATTTTCCGGGAAACAAAAAAAACCATAAATTTTCTCAGCAGCCAAAAATGAGCTCGTAAGAATTAAACTGAAAGAAACATAAAAAATAGTACCTGAAGTTTAGCAAGCAGACAATTTACCATTCTTAAGCAAGATGGTGTTGGTGTATCCTGTGCATATAGAATAATCACTCAGATCGAATACATAGCAAAATTTACAACGAAACTAATTCAGTGTGAAATGAGCGACAGTACTTGCTCCAGCTAAGATCAGAATCCTAGAAACCCCTATTCCGGTTTTATGGCCATATCTCTCTTTGGTTGGATTAGAACCAAAAGAAAAGAATCAACGAAAAGAGAAATTAGGGGCGCTTCCTTGTATGAAACACTAAATCCTAAATCAAGAAAATTAAATAAACATTAAAACCCCCATCAGATTGGTGGCTGAACCAAATAACACTGGAAACCTGACCCCAAGAAGCTATTTAGACCTGCAAAACATTATAAGAAGTCTAGGTTTTGCAAAGTTAAAAAATCATCGCACCAAATATGGATTTGTAAGGTTCCTGCTTCAAGAGAGTAATCGAAATAAACACCAAATCAGACATATATAGATGAGGAAAATTCTCAATTCGAACTTAAATCTTACAAAAAATTCAAACTCTAACCTAAATCAGTGACGTACCTGAGTAACTGCGGTAGAGGGTGCATGCTCACCTCCCAGATTGATCGATCGATGTTGATATTAAGGCTAAGAATGACAGTGGTAAGAATGGTTAGTACAAAGAACTGGGAAAAAGGAAAGGGAGGAAATGTATCACAGAGGAGATGTATAGGTAGAAAAGGGAGGATGCCTGAGAGGGATGCGATGCGAGAGAGACGTCTAGTTTTAGCTCACAAAAATCACATTAAAATTCATTGTCAATCGGTGCAGTTTTCAAAAGGAATGATACTGGGCCAGCGACCATGTACCAAAATCAGAAAAATAGGACCTTCATGATAAAACTTGGAATCGTGGACCTTTTTGCCAATACCAAACAAGTATGCCTACTCAAATGCAATCAACACAAGTATTTCACAACCAGTTAGAGTCCTCTTACCTTAATGTGAATCTCGGTTTGGGTGTAATAGCTAGATTTTTCGCTAAACAAGTCTCCTAAAGCTCCTCCTCAATAACTTGACAGTAGATGTACCAATCAATTCTACGCGACCTTAAAATACAGCTGCATTAAACCATATTAAAGCACAAAGAGAAACCATATTTGCAATTATCAAACACCAAATGATTATTTGAAGAATACCAACTTGCATTAGACCAAAAAAATAAAAATAATTAAAAATCATTCATGAATCGAAAAATTGGAATACTATGATCACTTGCATTACCATAATAACCAGAAATTTTTCATTATAGCCTCATCGTTTTTTTACCAACAATAGCTTCAACCTTCACATATAGGTTTACATATGCAAAAGCAGAAGTCAAAATGCTTTTTGGCAGAATAACATAAAAACCAACTAGACAAAAAGATTAGCCATAGATATTTTACAAGATGAGGTGTCACTACATATAGTACACATTAAATCAGTAAATAAAAACCAATCTTTAATCCATTCCTCAACCCTTTTGACAGAAGGACAAGAAAACATGCACGAAATAAAAAGTTAAGAAAATTGGAACCTAAAAATGTAAAGCAATATATTAAATCCACATCCAATAACAAACTAGAAATTGATACCTACAATCATAAATCAAACCCATTCCAAACAGAAAATCAATCAAATAGAAGAAAAAAAACCCCAATATAGGAGATAGTTCACAAACGAGAGAGAGAGAGCAGAGATCCAAACATCCTCCAATAAAAAAGAAATAATTTTTTTAGAAAAATTTGTGTGTGTCTAGCACAGAGAAGAGAGAGACCTTTGAGAGGTCAATATCTGAAAACATATACTACTAGACTGAGTGTTCACCGAAAAATTTTTTAATTCCGTTCATTATTAACACAAAATATGCTTATCTAGAGCTAGAGTGCTAATCCAAGCATGAGAAAATGCTTCCTTATGTCTTTATTGCCAACCGATAACGTTTTGCTGCTACTTTAACCAAATTGTATTCAGTGTGCACCGAAATGACGTTTTCGTTCATTCTTAATACCTAAAGTGGTTCTTTAGGGTTAGCACACTAATCGAGATATAAGAAAGTGCTTCCTCATCTCTTTCTCGCCAACTATCACTACAACAGGAAACACTTTGGGCGACGGAACAAGTTTGTCGCCCCATTCCGATGTTCGTCGCCCAAACATTAGGGCGATGGAAAAGTTCGTCGTTCAATTTCATCGTGGAAGCCTCGCCGCCCAAGGTTTTGGGCGACAAAATGAGTAACTCGTCGCCCAAAATAGTGACGAGCGACGGAAAATTAGGCTTTCAGTGACACACACGGTCATCGCTCAAAGATATTTGGGTGACGGATATGACATATTGTCGCTCAAAGTACTTTGGGCGACAAACTCTTTAGCTCGCCGCTCTAAATAACATGGAGCGACAACATTGTTCGTTGCCCAAATATCTTTAAGAGACGAATCTACAAACGTCGCCCAAAATTCCAATATTCAAAACAAAATCTCCTTAACTGCGGGCGACAAATTGAAGTTTCGTCTCCCAAAGATATTTGGGGTGACAAACATGTTCGTCGCCCAAAATATTGATAATTTTTTAAAAAACAATTCGTAGATTTTTTTAAATGATTTTCAAAAAAAATATAAAAATAAAAAATTGTATAAAAATTATATAAAAAATATATTAAAAAATTTGTAAATAAATGTATTGTTTACACAAACTAAAAAAAATATAAATAACGATTGTTTGTAAACACATCTACAAACAACATGGCACTGAAAGGGCCGAAGTGCATACAATCGAGATAGTCCAACATTTGTAAAACCGAATTATTTAGATTACATATATAAAAAAATGCAACGAGCCGAGTTGCATATCTACACAAAATAAATATACATGAAAACAAATCAAACCAAAATATCAAACAATTATATTTAGATTTAATAAATAAATTGAACAAAATTATAAGGAAATCTAAAAAATTGAATAATTAATATCAATTTACAATTTAAATAATAAAGTTAATTTAAATAACAGTTTAAATTATATTTTGCAAATATAATTTATTTTACAATTGTAACACAATAAATAATTACCTCGAGAGTAATTCAAAAACCGAACAAATTTATATCTACAGTCCTGCAAATGCAAAACACATAAAATTTAAAAAAAAGGGAACAAATTTATATCTACGGTCCTGCAAATGCAAAACACATAAAATTGAAAAACAATTTAAATCGAAAAAGTCAATTTAATCCACAAATTACAAATAACCAAAACAAAAATTTAAAAACTTAAAAATTGTAATTGAAAAAACGAAATTTTATTCTAACTTAAAATAAAAAAACGATTATAAGTACGTGGCGTGTGATACTAAAGAATTCACTAACAGATTGACAGTAAGGAGTTCTCCAAGATCACCCCCATGCAGGTATAACCCTCTTTACTGTAATTTAGCCCGAATTACTGCACAATCCTGCAAAAAAAATCATTAAAAAGTCAAAAAATACTATCAATTATAGTAAAAATCACAAAATACCACAAAAAATTCCATAAATATCACAAAATACCACAATAATTATCACAAACNAATTCCATAAATATCACAAAATACCACAATAATTATCACAAACTAAATCAAAAAAATACTACAAAAATAAGAAAATACCATCAATTATCACAAAATACCACAATATAATTCCAAAAGAAAAACAAAAAAACAAAAAAACAAAAAAAGGCAAAAAAAATTGAAAAAAACAACCCACCCATACCCGGGTGGAGGAGGGTGGGGGCTTGGGTGGAGGAAGGTGGGGGCTT
>QANT01002969.1:0-59918 GCA_003254885.1 Purshia tridentata
TAGATATGAAAAAAAAAAAAAAAACTTCATTTTTTTGGGTTTATGCTACTTTTTATGTGTTTATACACAAAAAAAAATGTAAATTTTGTATAAGTTATTTGTATAAAGTGATTGTTACTGCGCAACAGTAACAATTCTTTAGATATAGAGAAAAAAAAAGGAGCTTTTATGCTATTTTAGATGTGTTTATACATAATAAAAATGTAAGTTTTGTATAAATATACATAATAAAAATGTAAGTTTTGTATAAATTGCGTTATTTTTGAGTTTTTTTACAAAATAATAATTGTTAATGTTAGACAGTAACAATTCTCAAAGGTACTATAGCGCTACTGTAACACTGTTACTGTAGCAATAAAATTTTTAAAAAGTGAGTCGCTACAGTAATTTACTGCAGCGCCTGGACTGAATAAACAATAAATTTTTTGAAATGGACTTAAAAAAAATCACCCTAAATTTTATAAGAATTGATAAAATTTATAATTCTTTTTAAATTTATTAAAATCTTAATTAAATACCGCCCTTAAATCAAATTGTCTAATATTTAATCGGAAATACAAAATCACACCACACAAACATAATACGAATTGCCATAAAATGAACACTTCTCCCTAAATTGTCACAAACACGACTAACTAACATGAATTGTCTCCTGCAAAAAAAAAAACAAAAAACCATGAATTGTCAACCCCTAGTGGCCAAAAAAAAAAAAAAATTGTCAACTCTTAATCATGGCCGTACACGTTGAATAAAAGAACCTAGAATGAGCTGACATAGATTTATACAAGACTGCAGCCAAAAATCCAATCACATGATTCACATCTCACTATTTTCGACGAGTTTTCACAATGCGACGGAGGCCACAGAGCTCGTCTTCTTCAGCGACCCAACCAGCAGCAGTGAGTGAAGAACCAAGTGTTACTTCATCATGGGTTGTTGGACAGAGGCCACAGAGGTCACCCTTTGTGTGGCTCACCTTCTTCGTGGCCATCACATACTGCTCTTGGGGCGTTTACCATTACCAGTTCGAGAGCATGCCTGTGCCTCTGACCGCTGAGCAGGCAGGCAAGAGAGGCTTCTCTGAATTTTCAGCCCTCAAGCACGTCAAGGCCTTGACCCAATTAGGTCCTCACGCTCTTGGCTCTGATGCTCTTCAGCTTGGTCTCCAGGTTCTTAGTTCTCACTGCTTCATGAACCCCATTACCCAATTACCTTTGTTTGTTGAATTCTTGTGGAAAAAACAATCTGGGTTTGATTAACATGGTTTTTGAACACAGTATGTTTTGGCAGAAGCTGAAAATATCAAGAAGACAGCTCACTGGGAGGTTGATGTTGAAGTGGACTCATTCACTGCCAAATCAGGAGCAAATCGTATGGTCAGTGGCTTGTTTAAGGGTAAAACACTTGTTTATTCGGATCTAAATCACATCATTATTAGAATCTCGCCAAAGTATGCAGCTGAAGCAGCAGATAATGCTATTCTGGTCTCTTCTCATATTGATACTGTCTTCTCAACGTAGGCTTTCTTCATCTTATTTAATCTCAAAGTTCATTGCTTTTTTTTTCTTTTTTAAATCAAAGTGATTAACTTTGTTTTTGGTTTAAGTACTATGTTGGCAAATTGTGTGAATAAGAACTACATAGTTTATTGGGTTTCCAATTTAGCATGTGATAGTAAGATTTTGAAACAAGTCATGGACTTTGAAACATATTTTTACTAGCTGAATTTGATGGCATAAGTTTCCCGGTTTCAGGGGAGGGGCTGGAGATTGCAGTTCGTGTGTAGCTGTCATGTTGGAACTTGCTCGTGGAATTTCCCAGTGGGCTCATGGATTTAAGCATGCTGTTATATTCTTGTTTAACACTGGGGAGGAGGAGGGTCTGAATGGTGCTCATAGCTTTATAACTCAGGTCAGTATGGATTCTCTCTCTTCCACTGTCTCAGGTCAATGTGGATTGGATTCTTAAGAATTATGATTATGAACACATGCACATTCATAGTGACATTAAAACTTTCCATTGTTTATTTTATGAATTATAGTACTTGATAGATTTTTACACTGTGTAATGCTCAGAATGCTTTAGCTGTGTTTGTTCTTTAAAAGTGCCCTTTTTTTCTTTCAGTAACTTCTCTCTCTTACACATTGTCTGAATTTAATGATGCAGCATCCATGGAGTGAAACGATCTGTCTGGCTATTGATTTGGAGGCCATGGGTATTGGAGGGAAGTCTGGCATATTTCAGGTCAGGTTTGTGCTCAGAATTCACTTTTTTCTAGTTCCAAAAACTGTAGTACATGATGACATTGTTAAATTTGTCTGATTTTATGGCATTGCTATATCACTGTGTCAAAGACGGTTTATCTAGTTTGGGATGGTCATGCATTCAATGAACCTAACAGAGAAGAAAATAGGGAATATTTTGTAACTGAAACTTGTTTTTCTCTCTCTCAAATTGGCAAGCACTGATATGGGCATGTCAAACACTAACTACCTAAAATCATGTTGTGCTGTGCCTAACATGGGTACCCCATGCATTGTGTTGTGTTGTCCATTATGCATTGTTTAATTACTACATAATGCTGGTAATTTAGCTTTTCTCGTTTCATTAGGAGTTTATAGTTTACTCTACTTCCAAAGAAATATTGTATGATTGATGTGATCTATTGACTATAAATCTCTCTCTCTTTATTCCTTTTCAAGTTAGTTCATACATCCCCAAAACGGCAAAATGTCTAAGCTTAATTTTCCCTTTCGTACAAATATTCATATGATAGGCTGGTCCTCATCCTTGGGCTATTGAGAATTTTGCTGCAGTAGCAAAGTACCCGTCTGGCCAAATTATAGGACAGGTTTGTAATTATCATTTTTGACATTTTTTTTTTCTCCTATATAGTTGATGTGTATTTGTTTGGGAAAATTACTCAAATTAGTGCTGCAGGATATATTTTCTTCTGGAGCCATAAAATCTGCAACAGATTTCCAGGTATACAGAGAGGTTGCTGGCCTTTCGGGGCTTGACTTTGCTTATGCAGATAACAGTGCTGTATACCATACGAAGGTTTTACTTCTCTTCCTTTGTGCCCATTTTTGGTTTTGTATTTCACAAATGAAGAAGAAAATTCTAACATCTTTTTTTAACTGATTATCGATGGATCTTTCCATTCTTAATGAGGATATGTGTGGGGAGTTCCATTAAGTTGGTCTGGTTGCACATATTGTTAACAGTGCATGCTAGTTTGTTTGTTGATTTACATAATATATTCTAGGTAATTAGAATACCGACTTTACCCAAGCGTTACCTATACTATAGAATTATTAAGATCAGTTCCAATATTAGTTCACACATGGAAAATAGAGTAATCGTTGAACCTTGAAGCAATGAAGCTATTCGATTTACTGGGAGTGTTTAGTAATTTAATCAGTGCTTAGCCTACATGTTAACAAAGAGTATGGGAATGGTTTTAATTTCCTCCGCCTAATGTTATTCGATTTACTGGGAGTGATTGGTATGGTTTTAATGTTCCTCCGCCTTATTAAGTATTAATGTTATCAAGAGTATTGCCTGAAAAAATTGGATACTGACCAACAGCCTGCCAAAGGGGAATGCCCTGAGACTTAGTTTGGTTTTCCTAGTTGATTCACTGTTTATCATCTAAACTTTTCTTATCATGCAGAATGACAAATTGGAGCTTCTTAAATTTGGATCTCTTCAACATCTTGGGGAAAATATGCTTGCATTTCTTCTTCGGGTTGCTGCATCCTCTCATCTTCCAAAAGGCAATGCTATGGAAAAAGAGGATAATGCGGGCCTGAGTACTGCCATATATTTTGACATTATGGTACATTGTAACTGCAGAAGCTTTATCATTCTTCTTGTCCTATTCTTGACACTCCATCCTTTGCACCTTTTCTTCAGTTTTTCCCTTTGTTTCTTTGCTGATATGGTTGTGATTTACACCCTTGCTGCCTTCAGCTTTCTTGATAGTTCAAGTTTTTAATGTGTTTCTAACCCTTATGACAATCCCAGGGAACATATATGGTTGTCTACCGTCAACGCTTTGCAAATATGCTTCATAATTCAGTGATAGTGCAATCACTTATGATATGGAGTACATCATTGCTTATGGGTGGTTATCCAGCTGCAATTTCATTGGCCTTGTCATGTTTGAGTGTCATCTTTATGTGGGTATTTGCATTAAGTTTCTCTGTTCTCGTTGCCTTCAGTATATCCCTAATATCTTCATCACCAGTGCCATATATCGCAAACCCATGGCTGGTAGTTGGGTTATTTGCTGCACCTGCTCTTCTTGGAGCATTAACTGGTCAATATTTGGGTTTTCGTGTTCTTCAAACGCATTTGTCAAATGTATACTCCAAGAAAAAGCAGCTCTCACCTGTTATTCAAGCTGATTTGGTTAAATTAGAGGCTGAAAGATGGCTCTATAAAGCCGGTTCTGTTCAGTGGCTCATTCTTCTCATTTTGGGAACCTATTACAAAATTGGATCATCTTATTTGGCTCTTGCTTGGTTGATTCCACCAGCATTCGCATGTGAGTTTCTATTAAAACTACCATAACTATGTGTTTGACATGAAGCGTGTTGATAACTAACTTAAGATTTTTATTTTCAACTATTTTGCTCACTGTACTATCCAGATGGCTTTCTCGAAGCGACTCTGAGCCCAGCCCGATTACCCAAGCCACTCAAACTTGCAACGCTGCTGATAGGATTAGCTGTGCCAATTTTAATTTCTGCTGGTGCATTCATTCGGGTGGCTGGCACGATAATTGGGACTCTGGTTCGATTTGATAGGTAAGTTTTGTGGTACTCTAGTTAACGTACAAACATGACATGGCTCTTAAGACAACTTATATATTTTTAGGGCATAATAGGAGTAAGGTTAAATAATTAATTTCTTTGCAAAGCTTAAGAATTAAGATGCCTTATTTCAAACCATGGACAGAGATTGGTAATGTGTCCTATGAATTTCCTTCAAGAAGTGAAATCCAATCAAGTCATGTTTGTGAGAACTTCAAGTAATTTTGAGTGATTTATAGTCCATGCCACCAGATTCTATTTGAAAATGAAACAATTAAGATAAATGTTGAAAGTTGGCCGCCTCTTGGTTTTTATGAAAGCCTGAATAGCAACTGCCTATGGTGTGTTGGACTCCTTGCCTGCGATGAAATGCCATAGTCTGTTCGTGTAAGCAATTGTTTGAAGCTATTTGCACATTCAGCAACCTGCCATCCTCAATTTTCATTTTCCACATTGTGATCTCTCCATGCCAACGTTGACATTTAAAATTTAATTTGCTAAACTTTTGGAAAATAACTGCTTACCTCGCCTTGTATTTGCTCACAGGAACCCTGGCGGTACTCCTGAGTGGCTGGGGAATGTTATAGTTGCTGTTTTTGTTGCTGCTGTCATGTGCCTGACTTTGGTGTATCTCCTTTCGTATATTCATCTTTCAGGTTTTTGTTTATCTCAAGTAGTTGCGTTTTTACAGCACAGTTGATTTCTTGGGTATGTGATGCCATATGCAGTAAATTAACATTTAAGGAGATAACTTATTTTAAGCTAACTAGGGTGCTTCATTACAATTGCCCTCTAGGTGCAAAGAGATCTATTGTCCTTTCAACTTGCATGCTGTTTGGCCTCTCACTTGCTGTTGTATTGTTGGGTATCGTTCCACCATTTACGGAGGACACATCCAGAGCGGTAAACGTAAGTTTCTGTTAGCGCCTAGTTCCTATAGTGTCTTTACCTCTTAGGTACTAACTTTTCTGTAGGTCAAACCTTTTATTATATTAATCAAGCTGTTTTCTGTGTAATCCATGATGTTATTGAAAAATCACTAGTTGGGAGTTCTTTGTTTGTACAGTTAATTGGATATCCAATATTTCATTACCTTCATTCTAATAAAGTCTGTATCTTATTAAAAAAATAAAAGTTAAGATATTTAAAGCTTTCTTCTTCAGTGTTATTGAAAATAAAAAAATGCATGACCAACTGCAAACCAAATTTCTTCATTTTCTATACTTGATGATGATTATAGCTTGAATTGTTAAATAATTCCTGATAATCAAAAAAATTGTTAAATCATTCTTGATCCCAGATGCAATGAGGAATGAAATAGTTTGGCTTGAGGTCAACCAATTGAAAAGTGTTTGTTAGGATGCTGTAGCTTTCCAATTTACCGATTTCATTGACTGGTACAATTGTTTTATTATATATCCCTGGGTATGTGAATTTATGTCTGTGCAACCACTCATGCAAAATCTCATCCAGATGTATGAAAACTATAAATACTTTATTGTTCTCAGGTTGTGCATGTTGTAGATACGACAAGAAGATTTGATGAAAAACAAGATCCTAAATCCTATGTGTCTCTGTTTTCTTTAACTCCTGGGAAGTTGACAAAGGAGGTTGAACAAATTGATGAAGGTTTCAGATGTGGTAGAGGTCAAGTTGTTGATTTTGTTACTTTTTCAGTCAAATATGGTTGTTGGACCTACGATGACACTGACAGTGGGTGGAGTGAGTCAGATGTTCCCACAATGCATGTTGATAGCGATACTCATGGTAATGAAAGAACAACACAAGTTTTAATTGATACAAAAGGTTCAATACGCTGGTCTCTTGCTATCAACACTGATGAAATAGAAGATTTCACATTCAAAGGTACAATGAACTCCAACTAATATACATTGTTTTCATTTCTCTTTATTTTCATACTCATCTGTGAATGGCACCACCTAATCCTATAGATAATGAATTCTTATATGAAAAGGACTCTGCTGTATATTGTATTGATGCTTCATATGATCCGGATGTCATCGTTTCAATATGGATTTTAGGATTGATTATGGAAATGGTTAGCAATATCGCAACATAAATTGCATCACAGATGTGGTTTTAATGTACAAGTTAAATTTTGTGTCAAGTCATTTTATCTTGTAATGAAAATGTTGACCCTATTCCTAAGTTTGACTCTATACATACTTATATTATCTTTCCCAATATTTACTTGGATAGTGTATAAATTAAGTGTGAAGACCTTCTGTGCTTCCAGAATGATCATTTCCTCTTGTTTTTAGCTCTCTCAAATTTTTATTCTCAGATGCAGGAAACTCAGAGGAATTGATTTCAGATGGTGACAAGAGCGGCATGGATGGATGGCACATTATTCAGTTTGCCGGGGGAAAGAATGCACCAACAAGGTTCAGTCTGATACTCGTCTGGACGAAAAACTCTACCCAGTCGGCTCACAGTGTGGAAGGGAAGAGAGAGGAGCGCGGTCACCTTCTAAAGTTAAGAACTGATATGGACATATTGACACCAAAAGTTGAAAAAGTTCTTTCAAAGCTTCCTTCTTGGTGTTCACTGTTTGGCAAGTCCACGTCCCCCCTCACCTTGGCATTTTTAAGTAGTCTTCCTGTTAATTTTTAGGTACTTGGGAATCTCATACCACCGGAATGTAACATATATTTGATTTAAAATTACAAAAACTTTCAGAGTCTAAATCAAAAGGAATTATTGTTACGCATAAGCAGACATACGAGTTGATTTATGAAGGGTTATGGGTTTTAAATTCAGTAGCCATTGCACTTTGGTCCAGTTACAAACGTGTTTGTGGTGACATGTTGATGCTGGTGGTAAAGAGATTTTGATTCTATGATCCTCGAACAGTATCATCTTTTCAAGACAATTACAAACATAACAAATTTTTGGTAGTAATAAAATTATTTAGATTGCATTTGTTGACAACCGAAGAATGGCTCATTTATGTAACTGAATTCCACTTTTGTTCGAAATGTGGTTTTGTCAGTAAATTTGGTCCAAGTAGAAAAACCCCCACAGCATGCCATTAAAACCTTTTTAGAGACGAGTTTTATTACCCTTAATATGGTTGATAACAAATGGACAAGACTTGCTCAGTCACATACCACGTTTGCATGTGAAACCCAAAAAAAAAAAAATTGTTGTGTGATTACTCACCCCACAAAAACAAACATTTTTTCTTTTTTTGCCTTTTTTTCTTATTTTGGTCGGGTGAGTTCCCAACACACGTGTGGAACGAAAGTTAGGTAACTTGGTTATTTTTGGCGTGAACAGAAGAGTACACTCAACACAGTGGCTCCGCCAGCTGTGTGTGTTATAACTGAAACAACCCCCAAAATAAGAAAGAATCTGCGATTCTTGATAGAGAGAGAAAGACGGTCCAAAATATGCGGACCGTACCGTTGGGAATCTCAGCATCCCCAACCTCCATAAACACCTCCTCCAAAACCACTTTTCTCAACACTCTTAACCCCAAGAGACCAAACCCTTCCCCCCCTCTTCCTACTACTACTTCTAGGGTTTCTGCTTCCACTGAAGACTTCTCCCTCCTTTGCTTCTCCAAATCTGCTGGTGGGTACACCCAATTTTCTCTCTTTTACAGTTATATATACTTTAGATTCCTAATTTTCTATGTAAGATTATGTTGGTGGTTGTGAACTAGTAGTATTGGCACTTCTGGGTATTCTGTCAATTTGGGTTTTGTGTTGGCTTCTTTATTGGGTTACAGTTATTACACACACATCTGTGTATGATTTCCTACTCTACAGATATAATGAAATTGTTGTTTGTTCATCTGCAAATAACCCTGAATTTTGAACTTTGTTAACAAGATGAAATGACTTGCCTTTTGAAGTTTTTATCTATCTTTCTTTGGTTTCCAAAGTGAAAATATGAAACCCATATTCAATTTCTTGTAATTGAATAGTGGAGCTAAGTGATTGCCTATTATATACTCATGGGAATTTGGGTATTGAGGATAATTCTGGTTTTTGGGTGTAGGAGTATGCAGAGCCAGCCAAGTGGCTGATTTATTTCCAACTATGTCTCCCGAGATTGTTGTTCGGGAGGCCAGGTTAGAGGACTGTTGGGAGGTGGCTGAGACTCATTGCAGCTCTTTCTTCCCTGAATATGCTTTCCCTTTAGATTTTGTTCTAAGGATTGACCGGCTGGTAGCAATGCTAGCGGGGTTTTCTCTACCAAATGGCTGCAAAAGAACTTGTCTGGTTGCTGTCACTGGCAACTCTGTTGATGAAACCTTCCTCTTCGGGAGTGACGATTTCAAGATTGGTGGTTTTGACGGGAAGTTCAGTCTCAATAGGAGGTATGTGGCTGGAATATTGACAGTGGATACTGTAGCTGATTTTCTACCTAGAAAAGGACCTCTCCGGCAGAGAAGGTGAGTTCTTTATTCTTAAACTTATGCAGCCATCTAGTTTATTATTCTTAAACTTATGCAGCCATCTAGTTTATGAGTGCAATTAATGTTTAGGTGAAACTTACTTGTTACCCATTACACAGATATGATGCTCATCCATGCAGCATGCTATTGTCTAAGAAAAATACAGTTTTCCCGACTTTGTGCTTATCATCTAATTATGAAGAGTATTAACTTTCTGAATCGACCTTATTCCAGAAACCTTTATATCAAGCAATTATTTGATTGAAAGAGGAAAGAACAACTCATTCATCTGTTATGTTCTTAACTGATTAGTCTGGAACCATAGTTAGCTTTTCTGTATCTGCTTCATCAGCTGGAGTGCTGGATAAAGTAAAGCCCTGGTCATCGGCATTATTTGGTTCCCCATACTTTTCAACTCCAACCATTGGGCCTCAAAGATGGTAGAGAAGAGCTGACCAGGTTATTCAGTTGTAATTAGTGGGAGTTTAACTCCAGTTGAAACGACCCCTTAACCCTTTGACTGTAAAATATGCCAACATAAATATGGTGAATCTAGTATGTAGTCTTATTTACATACATGCACGGATTTTTTTATTTCAGGACTGGAATTGCATATGTATCAAATGTTGCTGTTCGGGAGAGATTTCGGCGAAGAGGAATAGCTAAAAGGCTAATAGCAAAGGCAGAAGCTCAAGCCAGGAGCTGGGACTGCCGTGCCATTGCATTGCACTGCGATTTGAACAATCCTGGGGCCATAAAGCTGTACAAAGGCCAGGGCTTCAGACCAATTAAGGTGCCTGAAGGAGCAAACTGGCCTCAGCCCAAGACCGCTCCGGATGTTAAGTTCAACTTCATGATGAAGCTTCTGAACACCACCACTGCTGCTTAGACTCTTTAGGAACATGTGAAGAATTAAAGTAAAGAGGAGAAAAAAAGGTAGAACGTTTAAGAATAGGTTGTATATAAGTAAGCAAAAGGATGCATCTGTGTCGTTTACTTCTTCTTCTTTTTTCTTGTGGTTAAAAAATAATTATGTAAAGCCCTGCAACAAGTTTGGAAAGATGATATTTGGTGGCAGGCATCACCTTGTTTTTATCCTTTTATTTGGGGCATCTTCATAATTCTGTGAGGATATGCATCTGCCCAATTCATTCAAGGGCAATGGTTATTTCCACTGGCCCCATTCATTTATGATCATTTGTCTACGGTTACGCCCACTGGCCCTATCCAATTATGATCTTTAGTCTACGGTTGTCATTCTTAGTTCTCCGGAATTGTCAGTTACGTGGCCGAACAGAGAACATTGTAGATGAGAAAAAAGTACATGCTAAGGGCATATTGAATGAGCTCTTTGGATGCATTTAACATATGGTTGGAATCGAATGACCACACCACTATAAGGATGTGATCCATGTAATTTTACTCTTCGAATAACATTAGAAAGGGTAATCTCAAATTGGAGTGTTGCTACTACACCCAAAATTTTATCACCACACCCAACATAAAAAAGACAAATCAAAAAAGAAAAAAGAAAACGGAAAAGGGACAAAGTGAAAGAGGCCATGATCACTAAAACATATCAGTACTGCCTTTAAGAGTTAAGGCTGACATTGCAAGACAAATCAAAATTGCAACATATTAGCTATTACCATGGACAAGCAGATATTACTCTCACATGAAGCCACAGACACACAACTCCACATTATTACGTGTTTAGAATTCTAAAACACCTCAAAGTGTGGTAAACACATATTTTGTACAGTGGTATTCTAGTGCCATTGGTGGACAAATGTCTTCGAGACCCTATGTTGCCTTAACAAACCACAGCCAAAGTCGCAGAACAACTCCATTACAAAAATAAGTCCATCTCGAGGCATGAAGATGCCAAAGAAGTCAGAGGATTTTCCACTTGGATGTACCTAATGTTTATGATGCTTGAACAAATTTGTCTAAAGCAGATGTATCCAGAGCTGAGAACTCCTCCAATGCAGCACGCGCAACATTTCCAAGTAACACAGCATCCTTGTTGCTTGGTGCCTTCAATGTAAAAATTGTATTAGTTGCAGTACATTTGAAAAATGGTCGCACTTGATGAGTCATCATTGAGTTTTTCCTACCTCTATGTTCAGGGGAAGTACAGGATCATGAAGTGAGAGTCTAAGAAGAAACCAACCACCATAGCCAGAAACTCGGACCTGTATTGAGGAATGTGAGTGAAACAAACTAAACAAAATAGGAACAATGGCAATAGAGTCAATGTTAACATATAAACTTACCCCTTCATAGTTAACAGGGGCTTTTTGAAGCTTTGGATCCGAGTTGATATAGTTCTCCAAATGTTTCAACACTGCTTCTCCATAGTCCCGGAAAGATCTGGAAACATCAACTTATCAGCAACTTCAAAGGAAATTCCCATGCACATAGGCACACAGAACTAACTCTTAAAGAGAATAAACATATATACAATAGCATACCCTCCTTTAAGATCTTGATGGTTTTGATTGATCTTTAATCTCAATTCCACTGAAAATGCTGGTTCCTGCAGACCTTCTAAAAGATCATTCAAAACTTTGCTGCCGCTACCCTGCCCTGAAGCTCTTGCTGAAGCAAGTTTATTTAAAATTTTGACCTGCAAATAATACCATGGAGGGTTAATTCAAACCACACTAATCAGGAGCAGCAACAGCCACCCCACCAGAAAAGATAAAGATGAGCAAATTCCATACACCACAGGATTGTTTGTCAATCAATGGACAATCAAACATGTAAAGGAAACCTTACTGCAGTGTTACATTAAAACCCTACCATGAGGTAAGCACCATCATCAAGCCAGCGGTTTTCCTTGAGAGCTCCATGGCCACTAGTTTCAATAGCCAGATGTGATTCCTCGCCAATAGAGTTCTGTAAGAAAAATAAGATACACAACAAGATAAGAATTATTAACACAGTGCTGGCGACATGGAAGATGGCATGTCACAGTTTATTATCACATGCATGATTAGAACATAAAAAACAAGATACATAGGGAAAATACTAAGCACAGAAAGATTAAAAGGAACAGAAAATAAAAACTATAGGGGTTAATGGAAGAGCATGTCGAGGAGTTGAGCAGAATTTTTTTACTAAAAGGGAATGGAGGGTAAAGAAAAGAAGATAAGGATCTAGTGGCACTGCCAATTATCTGTTAATTTCATTGCCACGTGCCATTTTAATTGTCAATGGGTGGGTAGAACTTGATAGCATAGAAACTTTTGCTGGGCCCATTGATTGTTCCTAGATTCTAATGTGCAAACCATGTCAACAAGGGAGTCCGTGGTTCATAGTGCTCCTTATGCTAGCTCTAGGATGAAAGACTCCAATGAGTCCTTCCTTTCTAATGTGCAAACAATGTCTACAAGGTCCATAGTGCTCCTAAAGCTACAAGCACTTGGATGCAAGATCTTCTGTGATTCCTTCCTTGCTGATTTTCATAAATCATAAACAGTATAAACAAGATAACTTAGTTTTTCTTACCAAACGAATAGCTTCATCAATGACATTTTTGTAGCCTCTTTTGAAACGATGGTGCTTCCCCCCTACAAGAAATTTCTAATTACCAACAAATTCAATACAACGGAAAAAGAAGTATACCATTTTCAGTTTTCCTCATACCAAGTTTCTTCTCAATAAATGTGGTGAGACCATCTGAAGTCACACTGTCTGTAACAATAGTTGTTCCAGGATGCTAGGAAAAATAACCACACAAAAAAAAAAAAAANAAAAAAAAAAAAAAAAAAAAAAAAAAAAAAAAAAGTCATAAGAAAAGAGGAAATAGATAAAATGTTGTATTTAAAATAAAAGAGCCTTGGTGCAGACAAGAAGAGAAAATCTTACTTCCTCAAGAACAATGGCAGACATTAAGGCAATCAGACGATTCCGATTGAACTCAAGGCCGGTGGAATCCACAGCAGCAGATCTAAAAGAAACACTTATTAGAAAGAGGCAACAAAATAGAATGTACAATAATAGATTTACGGGTCATATGAAGAACTACCTATCAACGTCTGTATCAAAGATGATCCCCAAATCAGCCTTGTTATCAAGGACTGCCTGGGTGATAGCTTTCATTGCTGTTTTGTCCTCTGGGTTTGGAATATGATTTGGAAACATACCTGATACAAGAATTTTTTATTAAAAATACCAATCCTGAATAAACAACTTAAATTTTCCAGAGTTTAATAACCAATATTACCATCTGGCTCCAAGAACTGACTACCAGAAGTAACTGCCCCAAGAGGTTCAAGCACTTTTGCCTGATATCATTAAAATAAAAAAGCTATAATCAAATTGAGTATCAGTTGAAACATTTATCAAACCTTTTCATTTTAGGACGCATTTCCTATGGCACATAAATAAAGCATTACAGCCATGAAGTAAAAATCAATGTTCAAAATAAGCAAACTTACAGCAAAAAACCCTCCTGCTCCATTCCCTGCATCAACAACAATATGGAATCCTTCCAACGGCTTCTCTGGGATTATATAATACCGCAAACCAAATTAGAAAATAGGATTAAAGAACCTCAAAGGAAAATCCATTAAAAGAAATAGCTGATCACATAAAATTAAAAGGAAGAATACTAATAATAACAGCATCTTTAGAAATGCAAGAGGTAAGGGCATTGGATACTGAATTAGCAAGTCAAGTACCACCAACATCGCACTTCATATTAGGGAAAAAGAGATGAATCTCCAATATATTTCCACCAGATGAAGATTTCAGAGAAGTGGTACCTATATTTCCTGCAGCTTTGCGAACTGCCTTTACAAGATCAGATGTATAGACACTCATGTAATCAACTCTCGTTACAGACGCCGCATTTCCTTTTGAATTCGTCAAACCTTCTACTGTAAACTTATTGTATATATCTGCAGCGCGCTCCAAGATGTTTTTAATGTCAGCTTTCCCAAGCCCTCCAGAATTAGTGAAAAATTTGAATCCATTCCTGTTGTAAGGCAAATGACTTGCTGTTTAAAGAACACAATATATTAGACTTTACATCATGGGAAACCAACCTTATAGATGAGATAACTTTAAGGAAAAAATATAATTGCCAAGAGTCAGCAAGAATTTGCTAAGCCTGCAATTTTCAAATTATTGATAAGTGATAACCAAATCACATAGTTTACACATGAACAATTGTAACCTACCTGTTATCATAATAGACCCATCAGCAGGGCATAGAAAAGCAGCATCTTCAGTAACTGTGCTATTAAACATTGCAGGTGTAGATGCCAATCTAGATAAAGAAAAACAAATTCAATCAAAAAATCCAGAGCAATCAACAATTTAACTGGTCATACATAAGCCATCTATCTTCAACATGATGACCAATCCAAATAGTCTTCGCAGATGTAACAGTGTCTAACAACATTAAGATCAACTATATTAAATATAGAAGTTCATCACCCACCCGTATTGAACAACATCCAGACCAGCACCAGCAATTCCTCGTGAAATTGCATCCTGGAAGTTGATTAATCAAATTCAAACCAAACTGTCAATAATCAAAGAAAGTACTTTAAAGTAAAATTTTCCATATACACTTTTGAAATAGTTACTGTGAAACTTTTTTGATCTGCTTTAACACATAGGGGGTAGTAAAGTATCTTTCCAAAAGTCTGATTCTGTTATAATTCATACAACACTGAAACTTTCAGAAACGAAAAATAGTAAGACAAGATGCAACACTCAAGCATATTGTTACATTTACAACATACCTCTAACTTTTGTGCAGATATTCGGGAATCATGGCCAACAGAAATTCTCAAACGTGGAGAGCTATCAGCTTTCTTTTTTTCCACCAACCATGCAGCAAAAGCAGCTGCTATTGCTTCTGAAACGAGATCAGTCAGATTGACTGGTTCTCCTTCAACCCCAGCAACAGCAACACCTCGAATATCACTGTATAAATAAGTATCAGACCAATAATTCCATCAACTGCCATGTACCAAGAAAATTGGAACATTTTTTAATTGTAAGGACACTCTATGTTGGCATCATTTGTTACCTGCCATTTTGAAGCTTCAGAAAATCAACTTTGTCAAGATATGGCACCACAGTGCTAGATGGAGCAGCTGCAAGAAAAGCCTCACATGAATATAATATATAAATCCAAAAGGTAAAAGTTGATAGAAGCACAATGGACAAGTTGATAAGAGATCCCAAACTTAGGTATCATTTGAAACCTAGGCTGTCCAAACAACTAAAATAAAAATACCCACCATGCTGAAGAAATGATTTTTATGATGAGCACGAAATAAAAGTTTAAAATATCTTAAGGAAGTCTAGAACACTAATTTTCATCTGATAGCAACCTGGATAATGAGAGTCTAGAACAGACCATTGCACTGAACAGTTCCTCGGTATACAAAACTGCTCTGGTATTTTGATAAGCTGTGCAATTGCATGGAAGGAATGGAAGTCCATGCTAACTTCCCTCGCTGTAAGGGAAGCATGTTGCGCATAAAAGGGGCAAAATAGTCCCTTCGATATTGGGTGTTGAACTTCCTACTAAGTTGGTAGCACTGTGAAACAGACACATTTTTGACAAACTGCCCTGACATTGCTGCATAGAGGTTTTGCAATTTTATCAGATTCCATGGTCATAAAAGATTAATCAAGATAGTTTCTTGTGTTATTACTATTGCATTTTTCCCCCCAGGTTTCAACTGTTTGATGCAAATTTAGGGTTTACCAGAAGAATACCACATAAATTACAAACGCATAACAGGTTTTGTCAGTTTTGAAACCCATATCCAAATTTTATCAACACTATTTCTTTGTGAGCTAAAAAGGGTTGATTTTATGAAACAATGAAATCTTTGGTATTTTGAATTACCATATCGAAGCACTCATATCCGGAATAAAAGAGTTTGTTTTCATTTACTTTCAAGCTTACTTGAATTGTTAGGAAATTTATATATATCATTTCTAATAGATACTAAAGGACAAACAGGCAGTGGAAAATTTACTTGATCAAGAATTGCATAACAAGAAGGCAGAATCAAAGAAAGAAACAGAATACCATCTGAGCAAAATATATAAACCCAAGTGCATGTCATTGTCAGCAAAACACATTTCTCTAAACAATACTCTACTCATTAAAAACAATATTTATCACACTAAAAATCCAAACCGACTTCAGAACCAAATAAAATAAAATAAAGTGAAGAAAAATCACCACTTTCATGTTGCACAAAGCCACCAACTAATACAAAAAAATGTTGATGAGTAATCTAACTGCTAGAATTGAACTGCAAATTTCCCAGTGAAAAATTAATACCAAAACATTCAACTTTATACAGTCTAACTACGTTAATCCCCAAAGAAGCAAATAAATTATAAATCAAAATCGTCTCTGCCGTAAGCTAAGTCACAGAGCAGCGAACAACATTCAAAAGAAAAAATATATACACATATATGTATGTATAAAATGAAAGAGTTAAGACGATGGATATTACTTTGAAAATTCGTATAAAGAAACAAAATTTCACCTTCCATTGCGTAACCCAAATTGTGTTTTTTCAGAGAGAGAGAGAGAGAGAGTAGGAGGAGGCGGAGAAGCCAATAGGTAGCAGTAGCCTGTAGAGCGCAGTGGAAGAGTTGGTGGATGTATTTGGTTTGGCCACCGCCAGCTGCCGATTTTCTATGTATTTTTGTCTTATTTTATTGGCCTACAGCCCTACAAGTACAAGGGTACAAGTATTTGGTTTCCAAAAGCGTCGAATTTTATACGAGCTGTCACTACAAATAGCAACTTTCCTTTTACAGTTCACTATTTTCAGAACCGTAAAAGCGATTTTATTAATTTAATTGCGTTTGTAAAATCTAAATAAAAGTATTTCTAAATTATAAAAACATTTTAAAGTAATTTTTAAAAAACACATGTCAAGTCCTTCAAATACTTTTATATGAAATACTTCAAAATTTATAGAAAAAATTTTATGTGTTTATCAGTAAAATTGCTTTTAACAAAAACATTATTAACTATAAACAATTTCTAAGAAGTAGTATTAAATTATACTGGAGGCGCTTTAGTACTTAAAACTGTGTTTAAGCATTTCAAAAGCATTTTTAAACAAACCTTAAAGACAATTGATATTGGGTGAGAGTTCTAACTAACTTGTCAATCAAATGGATTTGGATCATATTGATCTAAATCCATATCCTAATCCATTTATAAATGGATGATTATATTCACATTATTAGATTTATTATGTCAATCCATATACAATTTGGACCGAATTTATTGACCTATACGTGATTTGATTTGTTAAGTTAACAAATTATTAGATTAAAATTATAAATCTATATCTCGTTAATTACATAAAATTCAAATAATATGTTAAAATTATATTTATTGATAGGTTTAGCTCTAACACTCTGCAACAAAGTTTTGACGACTGGTGTGTATATTAAAAATTTATTAGTAATGGATGGAAATGCCATGACATTATTATAAAGTCTCGAATATCCTTTTGTCTTGTTTCAATGCTAATGCATGGGTGTTTTAAGTTTTGTCCACATGTTGGGCTTCAACTCTTGAAGAGAATTTGTTATCCACTCTTATCACCCAAAAACCTCATCTATATTCTATAAACAAAGGAGTGTATAATTATAATTTGTGTACAAGAAGCCAAGTTTGTGCTGAACTGAAATGGAATATACGCAATTGGTGGACACAAGAAGAGGACCATGGTTGGTTTAATCCAGAAAATGAGTCCACAAAAAGAAGGCAACATACCCAATTGGCCAAATTGGACTAAACCTCTAATGGGCTTCTATGTACTCATGTTGGCAACAGTTCTGGCCCAATGATTTGTTTTGAGCCTTTGTTCCAAGAGTATATGTTTTAGCCCCTCGGCCAAGGCTAAGTTTAGTCTGTGGACTCCAGGTGATGTTATATAGAAGCAGCTTCATACATATGCAAATTTGCAGACCAAATTGAAGCTCATTCAATATAGTTGAAGGGATTTCTGTTATTCAAACTGAAGCTCATCTGATTGGCTCAAAGGAGTTTCAGTTTTGAATTCAAACAATGGAGTTCAAGCCGAAACCTCATCTGATTAACAACCACCACTAAAATCCATTCAAATCATACTCATACTTGAGAAATTTCGGTTTATCAACAAATTTTGAAAATTTATCACCATTCACTTCTAAAACTTATTGATGTTTCATACATACACAAAATTCTTCAGGTGTGAGATCTCATATATATGCTTATTTGTGAGATAGGATGGACAGACTCACTCTATGTAGCTTTTCAACCATTCGAATCATATATTTTTTAGGTATATATTCATATACCATCTTTGCAAAAGTTTAGTCAAATCAAAACTTATTTATCTATCTAACTTTGATCAAACAAATATACAGTTTTATCGAAAATATTTGATTCGTTTATTTATTTGATCAAAATTAGATAGACAACTGGGTTTTAATTTTGCTCTATATATATCACATTTATTGATCACGTTGTACTCTCATAAATGTAAAATTAAATTGCATGTGTTGGTAGCACTTGTGAACAGTAATATGATTCATAAATATTTAAAAATCACTTAATTAGGAGTTACATTACACGTTGACTATAAAAGAAAAAAAAACACCAAGAACCATTTTGATTGGTCCTCAGATTTGTTGCAGGCTTGCTGCAATAAAATACTATGGCACATGCCAAACCTTGCTTCACAGTCCACTGTACATATGAACATAGAAAACAACGACTATAAGTCTATAAGTAACAACAACACGATGTTGTTTGAAAAATTTGAGTTGACTTGAGATTAATATTATCGTCTGATGCTTCATGCAATGCGTGCGGGTGAGAGTGTGATTATAAAAAACAAAGCCAGAAAATGAAAAAGGATTGTTTGGGTTGGAGTGTTAACAACACCCATGTCGGAAATCTGATTTGGGAAGTTGACTTAAGGGGACAATTAATGGAAATCTTGGATCTTGGTCAATAAAATAACATATTAAGAAGCAAACCTTACAATCCAAATGGGTTCTCATTTTCAAAACCATCTAATATTGTTGACCAACCCTACTTTCTTGAGTCACCAAATTTCTTTAGGTTTATTTATGTTTATATCATTTGAATTATGTCTTGTCTCTCACTTTATGTTTCAATATTCATTTTAATTTATCTAGTATTTCAAATTATTTTTTATGTTAAAAAATGTCACATTTATCACAATTTCATTTTAACTAATTACATAATAGACGACAAATTTAACGAAATAAATACGGAATAAGTTAAGATTTTAGGGACAAACAGAACATAGTCTAAGACATATACATAATTAAGCATTTTCTTTATTTATTGTGCAAAAGACAGCCTTTTGTGAGTTTGATCTCACACACACCCCCAGCAGATTTGTCAATGAGGATCCAAATTCCACGCACAAAGAATGTGTGATGTCTGCAAATTTGCTGTCTTACCAATTTTTTTGTCTCTTGGGTTGGTCCAGCTTTATATAAGATTGTTTTTCTATTTGTTGCCTATGAATCATTCAAAGTAGCATAGGGTTGGAATTACTTGGCTCACGAATCTTTGTCTGCTGGATGCTAATTTTTATAAATAAAAACCCATTTTGACTAGCAAGGCAAGGCTAGTTGAATATTTATGATCTCAAACTTGGAAGTAAATGAATTCAAATCCCAAGGGGTCCCCTATCAGACCCTCCCAGTATTTGCGGCACAAAAGTTGATTAAATTGGTTGCAATTATGGAACAAACTAGTAATCTTACAGTCATCAAGACTCAAGAGTATGTTGGGATACATCATTCATCCAAAGAGATTGGGTATTGTTAATATTTTGTCATAGTTAAATATCTTCACAGCATTGGCCTTTTCAATGCCTCAAGACCCGGATCCTGAATTCAATTTACGCTAACAAAAAAATCCTCACAGATTTGTAATATAGTAACAGGATCCACCATTATCTGAAACTAGTTAAGACAGGTACTCACATGGTCATACGACTCACACTTCAAAAAGTCCCACCAAATTGAGCACTAATCAGTGTTTATTTCTTTTCCTTCTTCCTTTATTTTCAGTTTTAGATACCTGACAGAATAATGGGTGCATTGCAGAAAAACAAGCTCTATGGGGAAAAACCATATGAACTTTGATGCCTTTGATGCCCTTCACCTTAAAGAATTCAAAGTATTGTAGATCCGTGAAGCATTTGGCAAAAGAGTTTTCATGTTCGTTTTCATATCATTTGTGAAAAAAAAATAACTACTTGTAAAAGTATCAAGAAATTGCAGGCTACAATCTGGCTGTAATACACCACCACTTTCCTTGGAAAATAACTTGAAATTTATACTAGAATAAACCACAAATTAGTGGGGGGGAGATTTTTCCCAGAATTTACTACAAAAAAGTTAAAACATTGAAACAAGTATAAGGAAATTAATGCAACTGTACAATAGTGTCAATAAAGGAGTGTTTCTCATTCTCTATCTTCCTACATTGTCAATGCCTGAATTATCTAAGTATGGCTATTAACTATAAGCCATACAGATGTACCATTGGTCTGTTTACTCCTATGATATCTTCAAGATCCATTTGTCCTCAAGGCAAGCATGGTAGTTAGACATCATACCATATAAAGTCTTCTTGCACTCTTCAAAAACTCACTGCCAAAGCAACCAAGAGAAAACAAAACATCATAAATATAGTCTCACAAACATCTCGCTAAGCCAAGAAAAATGATTGCTTATGAAAAGAAACAGAATTCTAAACCAATAAAACATGCACAAAACTACCTAAACGGTTCATCTCCAGTGTGTTTAACAGCACCTGCTGCATCCCGGTAGACCACATTTCTCAGCATCTCTGAATTTTCTATGCCAAACATGTTGGCCAGCTTTCCATACAACTCTTGGTATGATCCAAGGACAGAGAGATCAAGGGTCCCCATATCCCCTGATTCAATAAACACTTTGCAATAACCAGTCTCTAAGCTAAGATCGCTTTTCTGCTGATCTTTGTTCCAGGGAGACCCTCCATCAGAAGAATTTTCGACTGAACCATTCTGATGTAATGCAGAACCAGAACCATCAGAATAATTTGCTATCTTCCCTGGATTCCCATCTGATGAACTATCATCACCAGAGCAGCTCTTAGATATCTGCTGGTCCGTAAGAATTATCTGACCAAACAATAATATGTGAGGTGTCTTTATCTGATCACTATCCTTCAAATTCTGGGAGGGAATTCCCTTTCTCAGGAAGCAAGAAATATTCTCATTGTTTTCAGCACTGTGCATGAAGTTACCTCCAGGGGTTCCAGGAGGGGTAATATGACCAAGTTGCTGAAAACCAACTGGAAACAGACCGGACTGCAGTTTGTTGAGGAAGAGATCCGATGAAGATAGTCCAAATTGAGCTTGCCTGGCTCCCTGTATGCCTGCAGGAATGCTGTCTGATATACTACTCAAGGGGTTGCTGGAATTTAGGAAATTGCTGCAAACTGATGGCAGCGGAAGTTGGCTGACAAGGGGATAGTCTGGGTTCTGTTGAAGCCGCAACTTCTTTCTTGGAGGCGAGAAGGGAGAGAGATGGATGGTCGGTATGCTTGATACCAATTCGACCAACCATGGGCTAACCCGTTTCACATTTTGCAGCAGATCTGGCTCGTCCCATGCAACCTAAAAGATGATGTTTCATTTAATCTTTGACAAGATGATAATTTCTTATTTTTCATATACTCACAGTTGTAGTATAACTGTATCAGGCATGTATATAGAAGTAGAACTATGATCAACTTTACAGAAATATAGATTTTTACTTGCCAAAAATGTTATAGCATCAACACAAGAAGATGCATGTTTATACGCTAGGCTAACAATTTAACAATAGTTTGGGAAGCAGTAAGGAAGATGAATACTACATGTAGGCCTTGGAAAGTTAAAGTGGATCGAATAAAAACTTTGGTATGTATATATAACCAACCTGTAGAAGGCGCCATGGAGAATCAGGCCAACGGATGGGATCTGCAACCTGAACAGAAGATATGGTTCCCATGAACCAGCTTATCCGAGAAGAATCCTCAGTTTCAAAAGGCATTTTGAACCTCATTCCTGAGCACCACCGAATTTGCATTGCAGCTCTCACAGCTGAGGCCTTGACACAAAACTCTGGTGTGCTTGCGCGTGGATAGTACACAACCTCAAAAGGTTGGCCACTGACAGCAAGAGTTGCAGCTTCTATAACAGATTCAGGCCTGACTCTTGCCCTCATAGCCCCACTAGAGTTTCTTTCCATCAACTTATTGCCATTCTCCCTTGAAAAGCCAGAATAACCCCCATATTGAGAGCCAGAATTTCCAGCTGGAGTGTTCCATCCAGATGGGTATTCAGGTCCACCACCAATTCCCCTTTTAGCCCTTCTAATTCCAACACAAAGGTCCCCATTTTCTGCTCTGAAAAACACAATGGAATCCCCAGCAACAAGCTTCTTCTGGTTCACAAAATTACTCCATCCTGTTGTCAGAAGGTGACGACGAGGAGTACCTCTATAAATATGCCTAAACTTCCAAATCTCGCCGTGCACATCCTTTGCAAGAATGGTCTGAACAGGAGGTTCAGCCGAGTAATCCAAGCGAGGAAAGATAGTCTCTGCACAGTAGCGAGGCACAGAGAACCCTCCCCCATTGTTAGCATCAGATTGGGTCAATGTCTTGGCAAATGATGTGGGTTTCTCCGGATTCTCAACTATTCCATTGTTTCCAACAAAACCATCATCCTCAAGATCAAAACCACTTTCTCTCACCGGAATCAGCCTCATCTTCGCATAAACCTCATCAGTTTCAGGATCTGCCATGTATCTAATAGCAGATATCCTAGAAAGAATGAGTGATGGAATTCGAGAGTTCCCAAAATCTACGTTCCCATGGGAGTACTCAGCATGACCCTGAGGGAAGTAGAAAACCTTAGAGTTTATGGGTGGCATTTGAACCATGCCGCCAGCACATGCATGCCAGAATTGAGAATCCAAGTATTTCTCTGAGTTGATCTTCATTGGTTCTCTCACAGAATCCATGACTGTAATCATAGTTTCATACAAACTACGACCCTTTAAAGCATAAGATGATTCCTTTTATGGCTTATTACTTTTGTCAGTGTAAATGCAGCTGCTAACATATGAGAATTGCAAACACAACAGAAGAAGGAAAAAAAAAAAAGTTAGATATCTTATTGGTAAGGGAAAACCCATGATTTGTTTTAAAGAAAAAACCCAAAACAGAATTTTAAAATGTAAAAAAAATAACTGGAAACTAGAATAGGAAAGTTTTTATCATAAATTATTAAAGAGCGGAAAAATTAAGAACCTTTTTAATTAACTTTGATTGTTGGATGTATGAGAACACAAGAAAAAACAACCAAGCAATAACTAACAGGGAAAGATGAGATTTAAGAGAGAAACAAGTAAAGAATTCATGATTACCTCTCTTCCAAAGCAAGACTCAGAACCAAGCTGCAATATGAGGGATGAAAACTCCACCAGGATTTGGAATTGCCCTGAAATACGAAGTCCCAAGACTCAGAACTGTGAAGGGTCGATTTCTCTCTCCCTCTCTCTCTCTTTCTCAGTGTTTGCTGGTGTAAAGCTGAAGTGGGTTCTCACAGAGACGCACAGAGCAGTGAAGAGTTGTGAAGCTTCGCTTCGTTGCCGACCAGAGCAGGCTGTGTTGGGAGAGTGTGTGAGAGAGATTTAGACGACAAGGGACACATACATACGAAAAAACCCAATTTAATTTTTATTTTATTTATGAATTTATTATTTAATATCTCGGAGGCAGAGATTTACGTGCTTTTCTCGATGGTTTCGGATCGCAAAAGTCCAAGTGTCTTGCCAAATTTCAGGTGAATCCCCTTTTCCTTTCTCCTTTCGATTTCATAATTTTACAGTTGTACCCATCATTTATCTTTTTTTTTATGAGGATGATTTTATATTATATTTTATTAATGACAGTTGATTCTTTTTCTAATTTCGGTCTGAATCTGAAATGCTGAAGTCTGAACTCCTTTTTCTTTTACTTGTTCAAAACTTAATAAAAGCCAAAATCATAATAAAGCTCAAGTAGAAAATCACCAAGAAAAATACTAATTGCACGAATTTTTCCTTTCAAATGTACATGGCATCAAATCTTTCAATGTGGTTTTTTTTTTAATTTTTTTAAAGAATTCAGTTTATGAATGTTATATAAGTTGAAAAAGACTTATTATAAAAAAATAACATCTTTCAATCACCGAATCACGTTACGTCATGCCACATATAATAAATTCAAAAAAATCATCAAATCACACGCTTACAACCTATATAAAAAGCATGATAAAACTCAAAAAATAAGTTCACCCAAAAAAGACTTATTATAAAAAAATAACATCTTTCAAACCACACACTTAGCACCTATATAAAAGCATGATAAAACTCAAAAAATAAGTTCACCCAACCCAAGCTATGCATGCCACATATATAACATATATGCATAATAAAACTCAAGAAATAAAATCAGCAAACCAGACTAATTCATGCCACATATATAACATGCAACGTCCATGTTTAGCGTGTTTATGTATGTCATGCTACCCAAGCTCGTACAGGTACAAGTGCACTTGAAATTCTCATAAATATGTTAAAAGCCTATCAAGCTCAATATAAAATTCAGTAAAAAGTTGTCAAATACCACATATAATGTCAATATTTCAACAGTGTTATCCAGACTCTCACTGCTTCAAGTACAAATCAAGAAATAAAACCACCAAACTGAGTTATATTTTTTTGTCTGAAAACCAAGCAATGTCATAACATGTAACACCTCTATCCTCGGACATGTGTACCTAAACTTTTTATATATCCAATAAACAATCTACCTACGAAATTCAGTACAATCTTAAATTGTGAAATTTACAAAATTCATTAAAAGAAAAAATACTCTTGTTTACCACAAATAATGTTAACACGAACACGATAAACAAAATTAACAAATCACTAACGGGTTCACACGATTTCAACATGACACGTTAAGTCTCAATCCAAATATTGAATTTTTTGTATCATGTTAACGGGTCGGATAGAATATTATCATATTTACCACAGATTAACTGTAGAATGCGTTCATAAGCTTAATTAACTCTTCCCAAATTTCTTATTAAAAAAAAAGGGAAAAAGGGAAATCTCTTCCCAAATAAAATATATGAGATACATACACATAAAAGTCAACTCGTGTTTTCCACGCGACACATAGGCAAGTAGGAGTAAAACGAAGTATCCAATTACTGAGTAAATAAACATATAAACATATAATTGATGAGCTATCACAAAACTGTTTGCACAGCTCTAAAATCATGGGCAGTGCAAACAAAAATTCATGGAATGTGGTCAAGTTTATGTTGTCTAACCACAGATTAACTGTAGAATGCGTTCATAAGCTTCATTAACTCTTCCCAAATTTCTTATTAAAAAAAAAAAGGAAAAAGGGAAATCTCTTTCCAAATAAAATATATAAGATACATACACATAAAAGTCAACTCGTGTTTTCCACGCGACACATAGGCAAGTCGGAGTAAAACGAAGTATCC
This sequence comes from Purshia tridentata, assembly GCA_003254885.1. Taxonomy (NCBI): domain Eukaryota; kingdom Viridiplantae; phylum Streptophyta; class Magnoliopsida; order Rosales; family Rosaceae; genus Purshia; species Purshia tridentata. The sequence continues at coordinate 25,887 of QANT01002969.1, forward strand.
AATTACTGAGTAAATAAACATATAATTGATGAGCTATCACAAAACTGTTTGCACAGCTCTAAAATCATGGACAGTGCAAACAAAATTCATGGAATGTGGTCAAGTTTATGTTGTCTGAGGCCCTAACTCTTCGGGCTAACCAGGGTTTACATAACAAACTGTTGGCACTAGTCCAGGTTCGTTGTACTAAACCATGGTCAATACTCAACTCTTACAAATCTCATCTCTTCACTGTTTGTTATGTGTTCCTAATTTTTTGCATCATGGCATGATATTTGTCCTGCTAACTATAGCGCTATGTAGAGGACAAAATGGTAAACCACCAATTCATTCACGACACGAGCACGGTACATGTATGAAATGGATTGGTACGTGCATGAACATCATACAAGTGAATGGGTTGGGTCAGGTCGAATTCTTGTACAAGAATAATTCTTAGATAAGAACACAAATTTAAATTATATGGTTTAGATCGTATGATCATGTTTTGGGATAACCCCAACAATATGATTGCTTTCGCTTATGAAAGACCCTATATATGTATGTATGTGTGTGTGCATTTTTTATAAGAAATGTATTAGAGTAAGCATTGGACATATATCCTAGATAAATCATGATCCAAGTACTAGTAGGCAAACGCCAAATCGTGATATTGATAGGGAGATTAAGGCAAGAATTAATGGGATTTTGGGATTAGGGAATGAAGTTGATGATGTACTAAAATCCATACTAAGACATAAGGACAAATTAATATGCCAATGAGTTAGGATACATAGAAAGGCCAAATCATTCGGCAAATCACTTGGTCTGTCTAATTCGGAGATATTTTTTCTTGTCAAAATACAATTCTTCAAGGCAACAAAACCAATACTATTGGTGATATATAGCCTCATAGGATTACCTATTCCTACATATGCACATCATTTTACTATTGGTGATAGCTGCTTCTTTTATGTATTTCAGACAGAATTTTAACTTTTAATTGAGTTTGGAATTTGGATATCAATCTATAATAAGCACAACACAACAACAACAAAAATAAAAATCATAAAAATAAAATAAATAATTAGAAACAAATATTAATATGTGCACAGCTGAATAATATTTACAGACCCGTGAGCTGGATCTCAAATTTGTTCTTTTAGTAAACAAAGAAATTAATAAAGGGTCTTTCATAAAAAATAAAAAAAAGGATAAAAGAAAAATATAAATAGCATTACTCTTTTCTTTTTCTTTTTTCCTTTTTTTGAATAACCCAACCCCAACCCAAGTTGGCAGACATTCTAGAGAGAATCATAACCGTTAAAAATAGACATAGAAAGTGACCTCTTAGCTTTAGGCAGACATTTTTGGCAGAAATGGACATGGATGGATGGATCACACCTAAAAGGTTGGAGGACACAAACACTGACAACAAACCCCAAACCTCTTCTCTTCTCTTCTCCAACAAACTTTTACGATTTGACCCCCCAATTTATTAATTCTTATTTTAATCAAATCATGACCTCTCATCAACGTTGTTGGGCACTTTCTTTTAGTCAATATAGGGTATACAACTCCCTAATACCCAACCAACCAACCCTAGCACCATGCAAGGGGTCTCTCAAACTGTAAGGGCTTTAAGGGGTTGGGCCTCATGATAAGGACTTGCCACTTGCTATAATTAATAAACAATATGCTACATCCAGACTATTCAAAAGTCTCATATTGAAATTAATGTCGAGAGCTAAGTTATTTTTCATTTGAGTTTTTCTACAAGGTATTAAATAGGCGAGAAATTTGTAAATTTTGATTCTGCTCTTTCTCAAAACATAGTTAACGCTCTTATTTCATTCAAATTTTATGTTTATTTATATTTTGAAATTAGATAATAAGTAAATGGTTTACTACAAAATCAATAATGACATCCTCTGTTTGAAGATTGGTATTGAGTCACACGCGGGCAGCCGGCCCAAATTTCGGGCCTAATCGGGCTTCGGGTCCAATGGGTCGGGCGGGCTTCGGGTGGGCTTCGGGCCTTGGGCTTTTTGGTGACCCCTAGAGTAAGAGTGAACACCGACAACTGAGAAGCAGTCACAAGCTTGACAACAAAGTGACAGTATCCGACGCTGCTAACGTTACTCTAAAACCTCTAATAATTAAAACCCCGGCTCTGATTCACCCACGTGGCGCCTTTTCTATGGCTACAGGATGGTTTTCCATAAATGGGCCCCATATAAGCTGTGTAAATCCCGTCAGTGAAATGATAGGATAGATAAAATTGGGATTGGGGAGGTCAAAGATGTCTGGGCCCCACCACCACCACCACACCACCCTCCTTAAGTGGGCCCAGGTCCGAATCTCTGTCTTTTCTTCTGGCCCTACTAATCTCATCCCTGCGCGTACAGATGGGAAACAACGCGTGAAAGCGAATTGACCAATCAACGCAATCTGGTTTTTGTGTAATTTTGCTTTTTTTNTTTTTTATGGCTGTAAAATCCATAATTTGATCAAAACTTTATGTCCAAACACAGTCCCTCACCACCTCCTTCAAATTTCGTCATTCTAAAATCATAAATCTTGTCATATAATATATGAATAATAGTATGACGCATATTTTTTACTAAATCATATGGTTGTATAGTAAAACAATATAAAACTATAAACCAACACCAAAAGAAAATAAAAAATGACCGATATATATCTATAGGTGGGGTTTCTTAGGCTCTGTTTGACTTAGAAATAAACTTTAATCCTAATATGTAGGGTAGTGTGAACTAGTCAAGTTGATATATGGTTATTTTATTTGGATATATGGGTTCATTAATTTTGAGGACTTTAACCATTTGGTAGGGTGAGGAGGCACAATATATATACATACAGATATTTAATTGGCATTATTGCATGCATTAAGCTTTAAGATTAAGAAATTAACAAGCATGCAATAAATTAGAGTCGTCCCATTTTGGTGAGTAACATGCAATATGTATGGTGATAAGGCTCGAAGGCTTGAAGCTCAAACATTGAATGCTACACATGGAGAGGGAGACACACACACAGGCAGCGCCTGCTCACATGCCGCTCTGCTAGCCATGACCGCTGCTCTCGCTTCCAACTCCTAATTATTTAATTAACCCTTAATTACTAATTAATTCATTTGGTCAACTAGAGGTACGTGTATGTGTCTACATACATATATATATATATATATATATGTCACCCCACTATAGGGTATAGCCTATAGTTTTACATATATATACCACTCATGGGTCATGAGCCTGACAAACATCAATTTACTCTATGATTAAATAGTAGATTAATCATTAAATTCAAACTTCAAAGTCTACTATAATCAAATGATAATCATGTATTGCTTGCTTTCATCAGCTTCGCACTTGTTCATCGATCATACGTACTATACAATATTAATGAATTATGACACAATCGTATAGAAAGGAAAGTTCTAACACGTGAGGTTGGAGACTGGTATGCATCAACTCTCATATATATATAGCCAATCAGTATTAATACCAACATTTGGTACCCATGCCACACACAGTTTTGCTCCATACACATACAAAGTGCTATGAAAATTACTTTTTTACTCGCAGAGATAGACTGTACCTCGTGACTTGGGTCTTGGAAGCTAGGTTGATCAACATCCCTCACATGCAATTCTGATGCTTTAATGCTTTTTTTGCTGAACCTCTACAATATATTTATAGAAATGTAGGATTAAATACCTAATTTCAATATTTTTTTAGAAAATCAGTTTTGCTTATAATTTTTAGGTTTGACTACTAACTAATGAACTTAATTTTTAGAATAGGTCACAAATTTACAGTCCATTTGTTTTGAGCTTTATTTGTTTGACAAATTTACCCTTCTACTGTCATTTGGCCCACATATGATGAGTCTTAGATAAAATTTATAAAGTTTTGACAAAATTATCCTTGATACTTTAATATTGTCTTGGAAATTAGTAATAGTATGGATGTAATATATATATATATATATAAATATTATTATAGTGACATGTGATGTAATATTTGTGAATTATAGTGCCCTTTACTATATTATTATGTTTAACTTTTCAACTATTACCTAATCTAAAATGCTATTAAATTTTGGTATCTAAACTAAAAAATTATTGAAATTTGATATTTAAAGTCAATTAACCTATATATTTATTACATATGGGCCTAAAGAAGATAAATAAGGGTTCAATTGAGCTTACTTGCATGCCCTAGGCCTAAATTGGCTCTGTGAGTATGCAATTGGACTCAAATGTTTAAGCCCGTGAGTACTGGGCATTTATGGAGTTGGGAAATTAGTAAGGGTATGTGTTTGCAATGTGATAAGAACTAAGAAATTGTATAATAAGCACATAGCCACTTCTGACCAAAAAATAAAATTGGGTGCATGGCCACTATAATAGCTCAATAGTGAAATTATATTCATTATATCGTTTATACCTATTACTTACAATGTATAACTTAAGTAAAAATTTTATTTAAGAATGATAATAGCATGGTTAAAATGATTCCTTCTATGGAAGACTTGGGGTCCAAGCCTAATTCCACTACTTACAAAATTGTTGGAGGTACTATTATGTAGGAATTCACAAACAAGAGAACACATTTGAATTTGAGGTTGAAACTGAATAGATGGGCCTAATGATGCAGCATCCAATAAAAAGCTCTGTGCTAATCCAATTCAACAGTGTCCAGTTTGGACTGTTGAAGAGCATTTTTGGTTCAATCTTGAGTCATCATATTCCTTTATTACAAAGTCAATTTTGGGGCCAACCCCATTATTTTCTGACATTAAATCATGCCCCTCAAATTTGGCCCTGTTTTCAGCAAATACCCATCATTGAAAACTGAAAAGCCAACATAATTTTTGATGCTTGGGAAATCTGAAAATTGCATTTATTTAGGTTTAACTACCCCATTATTTAAACCAAGAATTATTAGGTTGGCCAGGCTTTTCAGTCCTGAAAGAGAAACCAAAACAGTCACCATTCCTCTCACACAAATTGTTTATGTTTTTGGTGTTTTTTTTCACCTTAATGTCTTTGCAAATGTCCTATCAAAAAGGGTTCCTTATTCAAGCATAACTTAAAACATGCATTTGAGAGGCCATCATACCATATGATTAGAAGTCCAGTCAGCTTTGAGAAAATGAAAGTAATCGATCTATTTGGTTTTATGAGCATAAAGCATAATATAATACACCATCATTGTTGGTGGTAATAACTAATCAGGTTCATCTTTTTCTTTCATCAGGTTGCGTTTGGTCACAGATTGTGACGTGTTGCCATTGACACACAACCTTAGCCACAAAACAATATATTAATTGTGATCTTTTAACCTCCAAAGCCAAACTCAACAAGGTATATAAATTCATAGACCCAATGAAATTATTTCGACCCCAGTTGGGTCAGTCCAACCTTCCAATTTGGCATCCTAACTGTGTACCAAAGACTTTAGCCTCATAATGCTAATTACTAAATTAATGTCCTCCTAACTTTGATGTCAATGCCCATCTTAATGAGTCTTTTTTTTCTTGTCAGATGAGAATGTGAAACTTTCTCAACCGACCCATTTAATCATAATTGAAAATGACTTTCACAGTTCCACTGGTTTTATATATAAAGAAACCCCTTCTTGTTGTTTTGATCATAAGGGGTTCATTAACCTTTAAGCAAAGTTGCTGCAGTGAGCCTAACATTGTTTATTAGCTAATTCTTAGCATCATAGAGGCAGAGGATTACCCAAATGCCCAATTGAGCTTATGTGTTAGATCCACCAATATATTGTGAAATTTCCAACCTCTGAACAAAGACAAATGCATTTCATGAGAATTGACCTTTCGGCCCCTTTGGAACAATTGGAAGAAATGGGAAGGTTGGCTCTCAAGTGGTAGATGTGATGGGGTTTATTGGACGTAGGTACAAACCCACCCAGCCAACCAGAGTCCTGCTAGCACTGTTTGCCTTCTTCTGTCACCGTATAAAGGAACCATGTGGGTTTGCTTTATACGTCTATACTTGTATGAAGTCTCCCATAATATGACATATTCTTCTCATCAATTGTTTATGACCCTCTTGCAAACTTTAACTTGCACAAAGACCTCATAGCGACCGCAAATTATTCCTGCCTCTTCAAACCAAACTTTTAGGGAAATTTGGTTTAGAAAGCAGTAAAAGTACTTGAACCAGAATCATTTGAATAGATTCCAGACTCCGGTGAAAAAAAGGAAAGAAAAAGAGAGGGGCTAATACTAGCTGCAAATAATAAACAAGTCTCTGAAGAATCGAAAAACCATAAAAAGTGCCAAAGTGCGAAAGAGAAAACCATGAAGCTTAACAAATCTCAAATTTCAGTACTCATTTCAGAATTTTCTACCACAAATTTGAACTGCAAAAAGAATTCCCTTGCAAAGGAAGAAAAAGGTAAACGACTGCAAAAGGAGACAACACAGACTCAATCTAAAATATAACCTTAAGGACCTACTAGCCAAGACTAAACCTAGTCTACCATTAAACTAGCATCTCTCTACCTCTTTTTTTAAGGTCTCTCCTCTACTTGCTAAATATATGGTCATCTATTTTGCTCCTATTCCCCCCATTCCATCCCTGTACAAAAAACCAATGAACAATGAAATGAAATGACAATAAGACATATAACATAACATAACAGAGGAAGAGAGAAGAAAGTATCCAACTAGAACATTGTTCTCTACGTCCTCCCTCCCTCACATGTAATCCAGTGAAATGCTGCTGTTAGTATTCGGAATGAGTTCTGGAGTGTCGCTCATAGTGGTTGCAGCCTCGGAAATGGACACCATTTCACCACCCTTGTTTCTCATCTCAAGAACCTTCTTATGGGAATTCGAGTGCAAGGATGGAACAAAAGTTGGACTGGCTGCAGGGCGGTACTCGGGGTAGAGCCGACCTGACTTGTAGCGGACACCACAGGCATTGCAAAGGGTTTTTGGCCCCATTGGGCCTGCCCTCCACTGGGGTGTCTTAGTAATCTCACAATGTAGGCATTTCCTGACGGCTGCCTGCATGGGGGAACTTTGATTTGGCTCCACTGGAGCTAGCGGAAGTGGAACCTTGATTTTCCTCTTCTTCTTCTGCAGCTCCCCAGAAGCTTGTTTTGGTATTTTGATCAGAGGACGAGACTCTGCAAAGCTCTCAGAATCAGAAGGCACCTTGGGGGCTAGCAACACCTGATGATGGGTGGTCTCTGTCTCAGTCACAGAGGAGTTAGGGGTCTCTGTCTCAGTAACAGAGGAGGCAGGGGAAATAAGCTGAATAGCGGAGCGAGGATTGAAGGTGGCAGGGCGAGGACGCTTGCTACGAGCACGTCCACGCCGGCTGCCAGCCACGGGTCCAGGGCTAGGCGGTACATTCTTGTCGCCGGAGCAGGTGCTACTGCTGTCAAGGACAGAAATTGGGCTGGCGGTCTGGAACTGTTGCTGTGATGAGTCCTTGGTGACAAAGGAGGAGTCTGGTTTGTTGATGGTGAGGCTTCCACCATTGAAGGAGTCCTCACAAAAGGTTGAGAGCCATTCCAGTTGAACTATATCTTCATACTGTGACAACAGAGAAACAAACAAACTTCAGTCCAATTGCACAAAAATGAAGCTAACCCAGTATTCATGTACAAAATTGAATTCAATTAGCCCCATAATTGAGTCCCAATTCAAGTTCAAATTGGTTAATATATGGTTGACATCAACAAGAAGAAAAAGCCACCTAAAAGATATGGACATGACGAATGGATAATATTACTGGCTATTTGAATTTTGAGTGTAACTCACATGGCTAGTCACGTGACTGACGACACGCATTCATCATGCAATAATTATGAATTATTCAATAGGTTCATGCAACCCACCGACAGTAAAACCCGAAATACCCTTACAGAGAGAGGACATGATCAAAGGTTGCATGACTTTTTACTTTCACCGTCCAATCATTGATGGACACCACACACCACCACAACCAACACAGAATAAAACACATGGGGGCACCAGAGGACCATACCACCTTTACGCGGGACTGCCAGCCTGGCACTTCAATTCTAATTTTTACTAAAATTAAATAATATAATTCAAATGTCCTAATTCAACTGTTATGACGTCACGGTCGCATTGGTTCACGGAAATCCCGTGAAACCGACACAGTGAGAGAGTTGCCGCGTAAGCGGGGGGAAGAGTACTCACCGGAACGGAGATCTCGGCGGAGAGGTCGGAGGCGATGTGGTGGCCGGAGAACAAGTCAGCGCCTGCGTCAGAACCTGAGAGCGAGCCCGAGCCGGCGGACTGAGTGGTGGGCCAAAGAGAGGAGTCAGGGAAGGCGCTGTTGATGTTGGTGGTGCAGTCGGGAGGAGTGGGGCCCAGTCCGGACTCCACGTCATCGCCGGGAAGGTCGAGCACGAAGTCGTCCATGTTCTCGAAGAGGTCCCCGCAGTCTATCTCGTCTATGTAGTTCGGTTCGATCATTTTCTCTTTCTCGGTGAGTCTGTCAAATTTCACTGAGAAAATTAAAAGCCAGAAACAAAATCAGCGACAAAATTCCTTTTTTTATTTTTTTTATAGTAGGTATAATGTGGCACTATGAACCGTGTGGCGCATGTTAGCAATGGTGCGCAATTAACGTAAAGGTTGGCGTGCTTTACTTAATTGGCACACTGGTGAATTAAAATCAAATTGGGGGGAAAATCCAAAAAGAGAAAGAAATTTAATTAAGGCGAAAATCAAGGTGAATTGGAGCTTTCAGTAAAGTGAAGCCAACAAACACATGGCGTATGGTAGCAACGGCCAGGCCAGCTGGTCCCAACTCAAACACTGTGAATTTTTGCTTTTTTAGGCTTTTTAGGAAAGGAAAAAAATCGAAGAAGATAAGGAATTTTTGGTAAGAAAAATGAGAAAAATTGAAGTAATGGAGGGAGAGCTTAATGTTGAAGCCGACCTTGAGAATTTCAGAAATATTTAATAACAGGAAAGGAAAGAGAAGATTCGAGAAAAAAATGGCTTCAAAGTTTTGCAGAAAACCAAAATCACTTCACAATTGAGCTGGTACACAACATATAATCATATATTAAAATATAGTGTTGTGCCATAAAATGTGCTGAATTTGTGAAGTGCATGCGAACCAAACACAATGAAATTCAAATTTCGGTTTAAGGTCCGTTTGGTTCCCTGGAAAATTAGTGAAACGAGGAAGAAATTGGAGGGAGTTGTGTGTAAAAGGACGACAAGGGAGTATTTTTGCGCCATTTTCTGAGAAACCAAACAGTGAATTTTTTTCGCTGTCATTTGAACCGAAAAAAAAATTTGAAAAATTGAAGCAGCGTTTTGGTTGCCGACAGTGAAAATTGTGAAAGGTAGAGAGAGTGGAGAAATGCAGAGCCAAACCTTGGTGGGGTTTTGAACTCCAATACTTCACTCCCGCATAAACAGTGAAACCAAAGCAGTAGCAGAGCAGAGAGACCCAAAATCTCAATTACGCTGTTTTAGTCCTCCCACTAAAACCCTATTCCTCGATTATAAGGAAGCGAGGAAGAGAAATAGAGAGAGAGAGAGAGAGATAGGGGGTTGTGAACTCTGAACTCTGAACTCTGAAGTGAGATAGAGCTTTGAAAGGAGAGAGAGGAGAAGAAGAAAGGCTAAAAAGGGGGGAGAGAGAGAGAGAGAGTTGTAATGGTAGGTGAGCCTCCTCCTTCATTGCTAGCTGTCTTTTACTATCGTGATATTGAAGCCTTCTCCCTGGGTGGGTCCCACACCCTCCCACCGCTCTTTTTAAAAATAAAAAAATAAAAAAAATTTCACCGCTCTAAAATTCTGAAAATTGAATTGCAATGCAAAGAGAGAAATCCATGGCTTCTTACTTTTTGGCTTCTCGGGTTCCGTTGCTGCTTATCGCTTAGCGAGGAAGTGTTTTGGTTGTGAGACAGAGGTTTACTTATAGAAGAGGCCTTTAACCGCCGTTGTTTCTGACACTTTTACCCTCCTTTCACTTTATATCGTTTTAACCCCTTCCTGTGCCAGAAAGTCAGAACCCTCACACCATCCACACACGCCTTCACGCGCGTGTATTCCTGTGGGCGTTGTTGGACCGTAACTCTCTCAAATCGCAATACCCGATGTTTCTTTAACGGAAATTCGCCCTCCGTTTTCCGTCAAACCAAGGACTTTCACGCGTTTGCCCTTGGACGGTAACCGTTGTATTTGCCACTGTAATGGCCTTTTTTGGCATTATCCATCACAGCACATGCTTTGCTTGCTTGCTTCTGTTTTAATTACATCCAATTTTAAAAGGAACCTTCTTCATAATTGGTTTTTGTCCACTATTTTCAAGTCGCATTCTATTCACAAATGCAATTCAAGAAGGTGGGTTGGGGGTGGGAAATTAAGATATTCAATTGGAATGCACTTGGCAGGTTATTTATTAATTTCCTATATGTCACCAAATTCCTCAGATTTTTCCCTTCTATATTTTTCACCTAGGTCAAAATCTCACCAAGTCAAGTTTGGTAACTTAATTACATTGACACATTGTTTTCTTATACTCTAAGCAACAATGGGATAATATCATTTTGGTTATAAATATTTATTTTGCGCAAATATGATTAATGTCCGTCTTGAATTAGTAATAAATTATTAGAATGATATGTGCACACGTGGTATAGTGAGCGTTAAGGCTATTAGAAAGATATGTACACTCGCGGTATGATGAGCGTTGAGTTTATTACAAAGTATGTGCACGCACTGTATGGTGAGCGTTGAGGTTATTAAAAGGATATATGCATGTGCGGTATTGTTAGAGTTGAAAATGAGATTAGAGGCGCTAGGGTTTATAAGAGGAAATGGAATTATTGCATACAAAACACCTACGTTGGACGCTTGCAAATAAATATGTAAAGCACACTTTAAGATAGAAAATCCACGTGTTTTATATTAGTGCTCAGCGCTCATGGTTTTGAAAAATTAAGAGCAGAGTAAGAAAACTAATGGAATATTCTATTATAAACTGACCGAGAGACTATACAATGATTAAATGATCACTGTTTCTTATGTTTATTTTCCAGTTACTTAAAAGTTAAAACGGATGGAATGTATCAAACATTTTATATATACCGTTAAGAAAAATAATTATTTTTTTCAAAGATTTAACATTGAATGTGAGTTCAAACTTAATTAATTAAAACCAAAAGTAAGTTATCTAGCTAGAGTTACCAAAGTACCCAAGATTTGAAACAATTTACATGAACATTATGTAGTTTGAGTAACAAGAAAAGGGTTAAAGAATTTACACATTGTGAGATATCACATTAACCAATATGTGCGATTATATGGTTCTTGCCAACGTATATGTACTATTGCATGCCATTACTACTGGTCTTACTATACATTTACAATCAAAGAGATCGAAAGGTACTCGCCCACAATTATATTTATCAAACATTTTTATGAGTACGAACCTCACACATATATGCTTCCATTGTGTCAAACTCTACCCTTTTCTTCCCATTTAAATTGTTTGTTATGTCACTTACAAGTGAATGTGATTGATATATATACCATACAAATATTATATTATATGATTAATATATACCTCTGACAAATTCTGATATTCTAAACCATTAATTACCCAAAACGAGAAAAATGTTACATTTTAAACAGAAGCACTGTTTGGGAATTGGGTATCTGTACATACAAAGTAGAAAGCAATGGATCCAATACATGGGCCTCTAGTTAACTCACAGTGCACCTCAGTAAATTAGTGTACAGGTTACACTCCCTTTTCTGGTAGACCAAAAAGTGAATGATATGTTTGTTTTTAATGCTTTCATTTTTGACACAGATGGGTTTGGGGTAGGTCCATATAGGGTTGAATATATATGGGTCCCACTCACCAATATTGGTTGTTAATGGCAATGTTTCTGTCTACCATGCCCAAATGGTCACACTCTGGTAAATGGCATTACAGCATGGACTTTAGGCAAAGTGGGTAATCTGCAAGCTGTCATTTCTAACTTAGATGCTGTGTGATATATAGGGATTTAGGATGATACCTAATGCCCATTTCGGAATTTTGGCCAGAATCAAAGGCAAAATCCATTGTGCTTCGCAAGTGTGCTCAATTTTGGAAAAGGTTTTATCAGCAAATCAAATCAAAAGTATTATCAGGAATTTAAATGTTAAAAAAAGGAAGAGAAACTAATTAATTGTTGTTTTTAAAATTGAGAAAGGTTAATAAAAGTGACTCCACAACCGAAGCATGTTCGATTTGGGCCTATTAGCAATGATGGGCCTCACTCACATATCTTCTTCTTTCACTCTTTTTTAACTAACTTGACCTCTACTCTTTGCATCAATCCCTTCCAAAATACTCAAATTCAGTATAGTACGTCAAGGGGTCCTGCTACAGGCTAAAATTAAAATAATATTTTATTTTATTTTATTTTATAAAAAAAGAAAAAGAAAAAAGGGGTTTGTGCTTGATGAACCTCTTTTCTTTTATGACTAATTAACTTGGTTTACACTCTTTGTATCATTTCCTTCTAAAAGACTTTGCCTGCATCTCTCCGAAAGTAAATTTGGTCCGAGCCCATATAATTAAACTACTTCTAGGCAGTCAAAGTTTATTAGGCTTCTTCCACCATGAACATTAAGTAGTTGACATAACATCACAACATCGAAAGCAATATATAGGTTCCATTTAAAAATAAAGGGATCAATTATCATACCCTTTTAGTTTTCCATTTAAAAAAAAAATGCTGCATAATTAAACTAATTAATACCCTTTTAGCCTCACTAGTAGCTAGAAAATTAATCATAATTCTAAAAACATGTCTTGGAAATGAAATACCAAATCTTCCTCATATATATTTAAGGTTTGAAAAGCCATTTTGGGATTTTCTCATTTATATAAATGCACCAAACACACCTTTCTTAATCAATGTTAAACAATGCAAGGACATGTCCAAGGACAATTATTTAAATATGGTGATCATCCCTATCACAAAAACTGATTGACACATTATTTCTTCCCTTCAAAGATAAGCAAAATAGGGATTAAAACCAACATAATATCTTAAACGCATATCATATATATATATATACAACATGTATATGTGTGTATCATATTAAAAGCAACATTTCAACTTATAATACCTTATATAATACAAATAATTACAGTTAAGGAAAACAAAAGAGTAATATTCTCCTGCACTAAAGAATATAGCAGTAGAAGATGGACCATATTAAGTTGTGCATGCATGCATGCCTTAATAAGGGAACGTGCATGCAATTGAGGCATATATATTGTATGGCCATCCAATTAATTACTCCTGCAACGACGTTCCGTTCGATCGAGCAAATTGTGAAAGTAACATATATATATCTTTTCATCAAAATTAATTACTACTGATGTTCTTTTCATCAAAATTAATTACTACTGATGTAGCACATCAAATTAATTGCACTTATGCATATGATCATCTGTCATTGTCAGAATTTAAAGCTAAATTATTATTGTTTCATATATAATAATAAAAGTAATCACACCTTTATAGACTATAGTTGCACTATGTGATTGTCTGTGTCGGTAACAATAATACTATGTGATCGAAGAAGCACAGCTGTTGCTATGCACATGGCATTGCACCCCCAATGGTACTAATAGGCTGACTAGGTCACCATGCATTTTTATTTTTATTCTTTAAATACCACAAATAGCATAATATATATATTAAAATAAGCTAGTACTGATATTGCTACTTGCTAGAGTTTGCTTAATTAATTATAAGTTTCGTAATAAATCAATGTCATTGTAGCTTTTATTGACAACAAATCCCTCCATAAATGGAATTAATTAATACTTAGTTTTAAATATCCCAATTCCATTTGGTTGTTTAGTTGTAAACTTCCTGCGTCAAATCCATCGTTTAATTAGTTATATTCTCTATTAGATTAGAATACATGGAATGTAATATATATAACTGGCATTTGTTTTTACAGCCTCATAAAACTAATTTAATTTATCACCAATTTGGTTCCTTATTTTACTAAATTAATTATTTAATTTAACAGTCATCATTGATTACACAAATTATTTGATTAATATGAACGTGCACTATGTAGTTGGTCATTCACTATCTTTAACTACGACAAGTCGTACTCCAAAGTCTTTAACATTTTTCTGCCAAGAGGTGCACGACACAATCCAACAAATCAGAGTTTTTCGTGTTAAAATGTTGGTTGTCAATTGTCATGTATCCAATGGATTTGATTAGCGAAAAGACCACGTAACGTTCATATTACATTAAGACAAAATTGCCCTTCCTTCTGCATATCTGATTTAGTGGTGTATGGGCTTTAACGTAAATTGAGACTCAGGACTGAGGTGGCAGTACCCGGCGCGACAGGCGGGGGAGGAGTCATCATGTCTAAAATGTCATATGCAACGTGCGTGCGAGCATGTAAGATTAGAGGCCACGTTACAGTAGGACCCACACCCTCCACGTTCCACCGTCAAAGGGGATTGACTGGGTTACGGTGGAGCCCACAACAGCGAATCAACCACACAACTCCAGCTTGGCAATGCAAGTGCTGAGGACCAGGAGAAGGAGAGGGGCACGAGACTGTGGGGCAGGGGTCACGTGAGTCAAGTGACTCTGCCTCGGGATTCGAGTTTGCTTACAATCACTACTTTGGTCTACTTGGACTTATCATTGCACGCCACGTGGAATGATATAGCTTTCCTGAGATGAAAGTGTCCCACTTGGATTTCTTCTTTTTTTTTAATTTCTTTTTTTACACCTTCTGCTCGTGAGTCCAAGCAAGATGAAGATATTTCGATGCATCCAGTGGCTGTGGGGACACGAGCACAAGCTTTGTGGGGCCCTGCGAGCACAGCCGTACAGTACTATGATGAGGACCTTTTATGGGCCATGCCGTGTTTGTGGTCCGAAAATCAGTGCACCATTTTAGAGAATTATTCTATTTAACCGAATTATATTGGATTCTGGCTTTACCTAAAAAACAAAAAAAAGAGGTTCTGAAAATACTCCTTATTTATTTATTACCCAACTTGGGATTTCATTGATTCGCTATTCAAAGTAGTCATATAGGAAAAGGAAAAATAAAAATGTCTAAGAAATTATTGTCACTTCCCATTATTTTATGCAAGACCTTTTGTTTGATCATGAAAGCAGTATATGGTTTATTGGTATTCTTTTAATTTCTAAATTTTAATCCTCACTACGTAAAAGAAATTAAAATCAATGTATACATAATTTTTTGTTTTTTAAATATGAAAATGTAATTATTAGATTGCAAAACAACTATTTCAATCTTGCAATCTAATGATTCATATTTCAGATGCATACATAAAAATATACTAAAATTTTAATATTTATGTGTGGTTACATTTCTCATGCTTGTTCGAGATGCTAAGAGTGTGCATTATGTTCCACTTCCCCTCGAAAGGTTACTAGACATACTGACAATGTTGAATTTGAGATTTTGGACATGTTGGGGTACCATGGAGAAGGCTTGTCACTCTTAATATATGAATGACTTATTAGCGCATTTTATCAAAATTTTGTGTTACCTTTAAGAAAAAACTAAAGACATATTTTTATCACAAGGACTTAAATTTTGAGTTTTATTTCATTTTAAGATGTGAATTTTATTTTGTCTCAATGTGATATATTTCACCAATGTATTTATATATTTCAATTAAAACAAAACAAATTATGTGCGATTTTATTTCATTTTAAGATGTGAATTTTATTTTGTGTCAATGTGATATATTTCAATTAAAACAAAACAAATTATGTGCGTAAATGGCATGTGAATAATATAGAGTAAATTGTCAGTCAACATCAACATTAAGTGAAGCACAACTATCCACGTCACATATGTGGCATGTTTTGAATGCAATATACAACTGAGTTGATGAAATGCATTGATGCAAAATGAAAATTTGTATCATATGATGACACAAATCAAAATTCAATGATATTACAGGACTCAAAGTTTAAACCATTTTAGTAAATTTGTCTCAAAATTTAACGAAGTTTGGATAATAACATAAATTTATAATAAAAAAATGATGTTGCATTGAATATAAAGAAGCCCATGCATGAGTGTAATATTTCCAACTTTACCAAATGAATGAGAGAGAGAGAGAGAGAGAGAGAGAGAGAGGTGCTCGTGTTCTTATAAAGGAGCAAAGATTTAAGACTAATAAGAAGGCGAAGAACATTTTCTCTCCTATATTAGCCAAAGAAAACAAAAGGCAGTGGCAGTAAGTCACGTGCAGGCGTGACCAAACAGGTGGTTTATGGTCCCTCACTCCCACCAATCAGTGCATTTATTACCGGTACCCCACTGTATTACCCTACGGCGACCCACACAGAACGACTCACCCCACAACCCCATCCATTGCTGTAGTTTGGAAGCTCGAATTCCAATGCGTGCCATCTCATCATCTGCTGCACGACGTACAACAAAACCCCAAGGAGAAAATGAAAGCACATTGCATTGTCCCGTCCGGATAATATGTTTATTTATTTATTTAAAAAAAGAAAAAGAATATTAGAATTGAAAAGTACCGGTAATGAATTGTGGCGTGTCGGTGCCGACAGTGGGGGTTACCGGGTGTGGCAGGTGACAGGGGCCTGACAGAGGGTTTGCTTACCGGCTACGGAAGGTTACTGGAGCGAGAACCCAGACACGGGGATCGTGAAACGCGTCGGTGCGTTTATTTTTGACTCTCGTTACACCCTCTCCCTATCTCCTACGGTTTTCCGTTTGTTTTCTAGAAAACTCAACATCTTCACTGCTTATGTGGTACCGTATAGTTCCATTTTTAGGGATTTCTTAAAAAAAAAAAAAAAGCATGTAAAAGTATAAGGAAAATGCTATGTGCCTTCTCTTTTCTTTTGTTCATTTGACAATTTAATCTCACGATTGGAACGTTCAATATCAAAATTATCATTTATAGATCAACTCTGCAAAAAATTATATCCTACGGTTTTCCGTTTGTTTTCTAGAAAACTCATCATCTTCACTGCTTATGTCGTATAGTTCCATTTTTAGGGATTTCTTTAAAAAAAAAAAAAAAAGCATGTAAAAGTATAAGGAAAATGCTATGTGCCTTCTCTTTTTTTTTTGTTCATTTAACAATTTAATCTCACGATCGGAACGTTCAATATCAAGATTATCATTTATAGATCAACTCTACAAAAAATTATCCAAATCAGAAATCGTTTAGTCATCTAACAGTTATCAAATAAATAGATGGTTTTTGTAACAGTTAAATTCACCGTTAATTATTTGATAATAATTAGATGACTAAATGATTTTTGATTTGGTTAATTTTTTGCAGAGTTGATCTATAAATGATGATCTTGATATTGAACGGTTCCGATCATGAAATTAAATTGTCAAATAAACAAAAGAAGAAAGAAGGCGCAAGGAGAAGGCACAAAGGAGAAGAAGACACCTAACAATCGCCAAAGTATAAATCAGTAAATAGATAAAACAATAGAGACGCTAAAAAAATGATAAATAAATTCAACTTTAAAGTCAACTCTTCAAACTAGGGTGGGTCGGTGTCGGTAACCGACCTAAACAGTCTTTATCGACCACCGATACCGACAACAGTGGAGGAGCACAAAATGAACCGTTGCCGTTTTGACTCTGGCAATTATCGATTTTTCAGGTCCGGTTAGACTCAATGGGTTTCAGTGTTGGTGACAATTCGCCCTAGTTCAAACACTCATGCAAGCATTCAAATGCTTGATGCAGAACTTCAAACCCTCATTTGTAGCTCGATTGAAACCGTCTTACAATTATAACTTGCTAAAAATAATACACATAAGTTCAAAGAAGGAAATAAAATCTTTGAAAAATATTAAATACGATTGTAACTGACCAAAAGTTTCATCATAAAAAATTTGTCAAAGTAAACTTATAATGCATGTGGACTTGGTTGTATTAGTTATAAAATTAGATTTTTACCGCTAAAACAAATTTATTTATAATTGAAATAGACCACCCAACTAGGACATTATCGTACACGGTGTCCTCTATTTTATGAAATGTGTAGTCGTGTATCACTCCTCATTATGGAATGTATATAATTTCAATTAATACCAGCGTCCACACACTACATCAACATGCAAGAGAAAAATACATAGTCAAATGCACTTGTAGATTCTACATCTATATATGAACTGTGAAACCTTAATTAAACAAAACCAATGTGACTATGTGAGTGTGTGACATGAATTTTGAAGTAGTTTATATTTCTAGTGGTGTACTGCTTCTTCTCACTCACACACACATAACATGAAGATCGAAGCCATATTTTTGTCATATTAAGTAGAGTCATTGCTAAGTTATGGCCATTTTTGTGACATTATATAACACAATAAGTTTGAAATGTACCCTAAAATAATAGGGCAATAATTTTGCGATCTTATAACATGCTGTGATGCAACAATATATAAATTCAATATGTGGTTGATGACAAATGAAGAATAATATAATTAAACTATAATATGATATTGATGGACTGATAGTGATGTGGAAATTAATAATAAGGCATTGTTGCACTGAGAGCGTTATAGGCGCCGAGAACAGGGACATGAAAGCGATGCTTTCATGTGAGGCTTGATTTGTAACTAGTTTAAAAAATGTCCACAAATATTTGAAAATATAAAAAAGGTTAAAATGAAGTCATTGATTGTGGCCACGTGCCACGTGGGTGCCTCAATCAGATGACACAACGTGGGGACAACGTTGGGAAGTTTATCAATTTATCAACATGGTTATGATGCAGTGTTTTTGTGGGGGCATTTTGGGTATTATTCGTTGAGTAATTAGGTGTGTTAATTGGTTTGTTGAGTAAGTTACAAGAGAATAATTTTCTAAAGCCGGACTGATCATTAGCAAACGCTTAATAGCTGATATTTAAACATTGGTATCTTCAATTTTGTATTTCATATTTGTTTTTCAAATATGAAAAACAAATCAATGCCCATTTTTATTTATTTATTTTTGAGTAGAATGCCCATCCTTACTTGATTGAGGTTCACATTCGAAATGTTTACTTCAATTTCAATCAAATAGTGTTAAAAAGGTCTATGGAAAGTGGCATCCCACGCCTCTTTAAAGCCATTGGCCATTCGTTCCCCATTACCCATTGCCCATTAATAGGAAGCAATGTACCCATCAATTTACTTAAAGGCATACTTCCCCACAAATTTATGGCACTCGTATTTTTGTTGGCCATGTATTCCTAATTAAGTATTACACTCGTATTTTCTTTCTTTGTATTAGTATATATCTTAATTTCATTGTCTGAGTGAGACTTAGACAACCTCTTCCAAGCACACATTGTTATACTTTATTTTGCACAACATGTCTTTGGCTTTCTCTTTGTGTTGACTGTTGAGGCTCAGAAACATGTGTCGGCAGTGATCTATGTATGCATTATGCATATCATATATTTGTAAGATTGTGCTAACTCAACCCCAGTTTGGTCTTGGTAAGATTGGTTGGATTATTGATTCCAAGTTTTGTTTGGAAATATTGGTGTGAATTGACAAGTCATTACTACTAATATAGGGAAGACAGTTGTGTCATTTTGTTTCGTGCTTAGCTTAGGTTGTATTGTAGCATTTTGGCTTTGAGCCAAATACTAGTGAACGATGATTTTTTTTTTTCTCACTTATCTTGTATGACATGTCACTAATAAGATCTTATTGTGTCATATTTGAATCGACTCATATATTTTGTGAGCCAAAAAGAGAGGAAAAAATCAGTGTCTAGTTGACAACAACATGATCTTCTTATTATTCATGTTAGTAGCTTGTTTATTTATGAGTTTGTGTCAAATGGGATTCAGATTTGGTTAAAAATTGTGACCCCTAATTAACTAATTTGTACTTGTTTGCATGTGTACTCACCTCCTGCAACCAGAACCCACGTATATTTTGGGCTTTACAAAGTTGGGCCAGTGTTGAAGCTGCTCCTATTAGTTGAGGAGTGTATTAATCACATGGACTTCTGGTGCATATCAAAATGCTGTATTTCTGGCCACACTGACAGTGAGTGGTGTGACAGGAGATGAAGATGATGAATAGTTGGAGAAATTATTCTGTATAATCGATACATTATCACGTAATATAATTAATTTACGTGTTATAATATGAGTGGACGTTATTAATACTATACTCTACAAATATAAATATATTGTTCAACAATACCCTTACACGTGAAATTGGTTACACTACGTGGTCAAATAGTTGATGTGCATACAAATAAAACTCGTGCAATTCTGGGTTCAGGCTTTTGGGCTCTACTGACTTCTTGTATAGTTGTATGTTCTTTAAAATCTCATCTAGCTCGATGGCTTTGAAGCCCATTTTCTTGGGCTGGACTGGCCAAGTTGGGCTGGTTCAGTTTTTGATTGGTTTATTAATCCAATTTGTGATGATGATCATGAAAATGTATCATGCAAATATGCAATAAATAAATATGAACCATTAACAATATAGATTGTGTACCCTACATAAACCAACCACAAAGATAAACTGAAAAATGAACCAGAATGAAGCTCTATACAATTAGTACTCCAAAAACATAACATTGCCTGTATGAAAAGAAGACTATAAAGTATAAACAGTTAGATTCCAGGAACATGGTGCACCTATCTTGGCATCATATTTGTTCCTTTCTGGGAGTCGAATTATCTGTATGTGCTTAATAAGGATGCATGAGATTTTCTGGGTGAAAATCATGGTTTAACCAGGACTGATTTGGATGCATCCAAATGGTTAATTCTACATGTTCCAAGAAGGATTTCTGGGAGTTCCTCTTCTGTGTTGGCCTGCAAAAGTTATTCTTACTTAAAATGAATCACAATACCTGTCTCATAACGTAAATTGATGCAGTGTAATAGCAAACAACCCACTAACACTCTTAATCTGCTTTTCTTCTGTTCACAACCCATATCTTCAAAACTATATGTATTCTCTTCAGCTTCTTGAAAAATTTTTCATATAATTTGTGATAATGACTTGTTTACCTGTATCAGAAATGCCATTTCTATGACCAAATTGTTGAGGTAACCAATAACAAGATTGACCACTCCCCTTGCTACCGTTGAAGACCCCGCGTCAATCATAATCTAATATCAGAAGATTTATAGGTTATATATAATAAGCACTCTGCAGACTTGTATGCTAATACAAAGGGCACAAATGTCAGTTATGCCAATGCAAATGCAAAAACATATTTAGCATTTGTAACTCTCGCTTATAAAGGACTTGGTAACTTACCTCGAAATAGTTCTTCCCACGAAAATAATGTACTTCAAGTGCTTGACCCAACAAGCAGGCTTTCTTTCCAACACTCTGCTTGACTATCCATGATCCCTAAGATAAACAACTCGAGCAATGTAGATACAAAAGACATAACTACTTAATTCTACAAATATTTGTTCTTGAATGGACTTGGCACTAACCTTAGAAATGTATGGTATTAGCTTAAATCTCGAATTCCTATATGCATCATCTCCCTCGACAAAGCTATGCAGTAAAGGATGTTCTTCCAGAGGAGTTTTCAACATGTAATAAAACGCCAATGTATACAGGGTTGTGCCTGGGACCTGGTTGATAGTAATGCGTACTAAGCAATCTGCTTCTTGATGATGATGATGATAACAGTGACTAATTTATAATGATTTGAACCAAACTTACTTGTATGTTAACTATAAAGAAGAATTCTGGCCCACCTAGTGCTTCATATTTCTGCATTCATCCAATAGCATGTATAGTTAGAATTTTTTTCCATCATATATATATATGTGGGTATGTGGATTCAGATTGTCAAAAAGATCATGTATAAAGAATCAACATACTAGAAAAGTTGATTATTCAAACCTGAACAATACCACCAGGACGGCTGCCAAGATCATCTTCTCGCTTGTCAGATCTTAGCCAATCTACACCCACCAGCTGCATCAAGGTGCTTTTTGCCTTTACCTGGTAAAAAGGATTTACCCAGTTCAAAATCTTGATTTCTTCTCAAAAATTAGCTAGAACTAAAAGAACAAAAAAGAAGAAGTACCTTTTGATGATCTCGTAAATAACTTTCCCCACGTATCAAAAACGAAGAAGGATCGCCTGCTCCCCAGCTGCAAGGTAAAGTACAACTTGGGTCCTTTGGAAGAGTTCCTCCATAGGAGCATGGCATGATATCTTCCCTAGCCACATCTTGCAAGTCCATATAACCCTTTTTCTGGACTGTAGCATGATGAAACTTATCTTAATTAAAAGATAACGAAAAGAAACAACTAGAAGGAGCAACTTTTAGGCTGATGTAACAAACTTACCTCTAAGTTCATGCAACTTTTTCACAAAAACAGATGACAGTCTGGGATGGTGTACATTCTGCAAATCCAGAATGTTTCGAACATTATCAACAAGTAATAAATTGACTCTTATATAAAATATTCTTCATGTTTATTGAAGAATCGTCCCACGGTCCCGCTCCCACCATTGAAATGTATCATATTAATTCCTCTCCTACATATTCACAAGCTTATATTACATCTTAAGCCAATAAATGCATCCATCACTTATTGTCCTATCAACCCATTGAGGATCATCTGGCACGATTCAGGCCAAAACTTCCAAAACTGATACGTAAATGTAATATGCATGAGGAAAAGAGAAAGTCCTTTGTATTGTAAACCTAAAACTATATCAAAGATAACTGCCAGCCATTTAGTTTACAAATTTATTTCCTTTAACAAAACAGTGCACAATGTGCATGACAGGAGTAATTGGAAGCAAAGATAATGTGGTTGAACTATCTCTGGTCTATTAGAGATCAGTCTTGGTGACCAGTAAAGTACCTGGGAGTACTCTTCCATACTCATATCCGAAGGCCACTCGTTGTCAAATTGGTCATAGTCTGTTGGTTCAGGAACATCAAAAAACTCGTCTGCAGAATCATGCAGTCCCTTTAAACTTGCACGACCAGGTTTTTCCACCTCATCTTCCACGAGAACAAGCTCCTCTATCTTTCTGATATCTTCAGGGGGCTGAACTTCTGTCTTAATATTCTCCTTTTCACTTTGAGGTAACCCAATATCTCTTGTCAAGTCTCCAGATGAGGATTCAGAATTTCCAACTTTGGCTCCAAACAGCTCTCTTAGTGCTGCAAATTACAATAACAATGAAGGTTTTGATGCACAAGATTCTGACCATAGACAGGAAACAAAAACTGCAATTTTGAGCAACTAGTGAAAGGGTACCAGCAACTCTCTCGAGCATGCGAATGGTAATGGTTCTTGCAGATGATGGACGCAGATACAGTTTCCAGAACTTCCAATCAATAGCAAGCATGTGTCTCACAAGTGATTGCTTCCCTGGGTCCACTGGAGTTATAACATATCCTCCACCTGCATGTTCATAAAAATACTATTCATAAAGAACTTATTTAGGATGAAAAGTATATCCAAATCACATCCATCTCCCTAAACATCTTTATTTCATGGTGGAAAATAGTTCAGCAGAAGGAACATAGATGATTCTTATGTATTTTCCATATATCATGTCATATATGTAAGTCAATTAGTAATATCCAGCTCAAAGCGTACATTACTTTTAAGGCAAGCACGAACATAGCCTCTTTTTGGTGGACACGACTTGTGAGATACAGAGTGGTATAGAATTACTGTGACAAAAACCAGATAAAGAAAGTTAGGGCAGCTAATAATGGTTGCATAGCTTCATGTTATGGTTTAGATTTACTGGAGAAATCTGGTACCATATGTGCCATCATCCTCTCTTCTCCAATAGCGACGCAGCAGTAGATCTCTTCGTTGCATGCCCCTACAAACCATGATGTGTCAATAGCAGCATATTTATGAAACAATTCTCTTAAATGAGGTTCCAAATCTAACCAAGGTAGCCAATCACTGTATAACTGCTGATGAATAATATCTGTGTGACCATCAAGGTGCTCAACCACACTACCCCGGTAAAAACAGAAGTCCCATCTGCAAGAAACTTGGTAATTCAACCTCTGGAATGAGAACAATTCATAATCAGGAAAAAAATATATTATAATTTATTTTCAATGAATTGCTTTTCTGAAACAGCAGTTACATCAAGGATTCGGCAGGATAGTGAATCTTGTTCTGTATAAAGCACAGGAGAAGGGCTTCAATATTTTTTCACTGAGTGCTAAAACATGCTCTTCCACAAAAGCATTAATGTCTTATGCAGACCATCTACTACTATTCCTATATCCACATCTGATACATGAAAAGAAAGATGGCAGGACCACAATGCGTGCTGTAAGTTTAAAAAATTCTTTTTGAAAAGGAAAACCCAAATACAATTACCGGCAGCTAAACTGCATATAGGAAAGCCAGCTTCCAGTTTATTAATGAAATATTCTAGTCTTAAGTACTTTCTGTCTTGGCTCGTAAAGTTCCAGTATACAAGTAATCCACCGCCATGGTTATTGTTAAGAAAATTACAGAACAATTTGCAGCTACCCTAATTGTAGTACTTACATTGATGAGAAACAGCACTAAGGCAATAATACTCTTACCAATATTTTAACCGATATAATGAGGCCATGGCTAGAAAATAGCTTTTAAAGGCACCAAACACTTTCTAAAAACATTGAAATAACATGTCAGTAATCTTACTCTGATCTTGAGGGACCAAGTGATAAAAGAGTCCGGAAAATGGCCTCTGAAGGTCCATTAACCACTCCTACTGCCATTATCGCCGGATGATCATCCCAGTGCTGAGATTAGCAATGTCATTCAGCTAAGTAAAGAAAAGACAAAGTACAACGATCAAGAATTAACGTATCCAAGGAGCACCTCACCCTTCCACGAGAATCCCAATCTTTTGATTCTTTAAAGAGCCGCAATCCTGCATAAGAAATGAAATTTTCACATATACACATTTGGTCGCTTAAAATGAAGATAAGAAAATTAAAGTCTTACCATTCTGACAACCAAAAATTTTCCATGGTGAGGGAGCAATAACATCAGAGGTCATTGCTTCTGTGTGCATCAATGAGCAAAAGGTCCAGTCAACAGAGTTTTTACGCTCTGACGGCCTGGAACCACCCCCCAGTCTGCCAAAACAAATGAACTAGAAATTAAAGAAGTGTAAATGCTGTAGATTTGGAAAATGATATATATAGTTAAAACTTACCTAACTAAAAACAAATAATTTCAACTGACTGCTTCAAATCTAAGAGAAAAGCATATTAATGTATCAGAAAAAAATGATTGCTTTTTCTTTCTTTCTTTTATCAGTAAAGAAATAGAGGTTTCCCACACGATATGTGACACATAAAAATGTACTGTAATCCTATCAGTCGAATCAAATTCAGGTTTGCATATAGGAATAAGAATAAGAGTATCAGATGTGACAAGAAAATAAAATAACAGCAATTATGTTTCATTGTCCTATATGCAGGATTTAATTATAGCTTTGAAGAATAAAAATTCCTTGAAAACTGTATAGCATAACAATACAGGCATGAACAATAGGTGCAATGAATTTGTACAAGCATATAAATTAAACTATGAGAAGAAATGTGTTCAAGGTGTATCTGCTCTGGACCATCTTCCATGCATTTGTATCTTCAATGTGTGGAATTGTTTCCACATTTTAATCTTTGAGGAAGTCAAGGAATCACGTACAGTTATACTCATAATACAAAGAGGGGGCAATGAAATGTATGCCGGTTTGAAACTGATATATACCTTAAAGATGACCATCTTTTCTTGGAACAAGCCACAAAATCCTTTGCTGGATTTGGGCACTCCTGAAAATATATAAAACATAAGGTACATATCATGAAAGAAAACCATGATACTTATAGGTTTGATTGAACAGCTTGAAACCTTTAAAGCAGCATCCTGCAATGAACGAATCCATTTTGCTGCTTCTTCTGGACTACTTGCTCCCAACTATAAAAAGTTTAAATTTCAATTGTGTATCAATATACTGTAGAATCAAAGTAATGATATACGACTTGGAAAAAACCCCACCTTGAGCTCATCATTTTGATTGGAAGTATTATAGAGGGTGAAAATAAAGAACACCTGTATGTGCAAAAATCATTATAAATAGAAATATTAAAAAAAAAAAGCATCTCTTGCATAGCCAACAAGAATTGATCCATAACTTCTGAAAAACAGGGTTTCAAAGGTCCATACTTTTCTATGAATGCTTTCCCTTCCATTATCTGTGACCCGAATGCAGCTGTCTATTATTGCACTTCTAACGGGTTCCTGACAAAAGAATAGTTTCACTGAGCATTTCTAACTGATTTCTTTCCTGTCAACAAAATCCTTGCTAAAATTGCAAAATCAAGGAATTCCGCAAGGCATCTGGATGCAGTTGATTATACAAGTTAATGCGAGGTGATGTCATTTTATTGCAATAAAGATACTTGTTACATGGCTATAGTTTCAGATGCCTGTTTTCACAAAACTATATGGAAATGCCAATATATATATAACTTAAAGAGTTGTCCGAATCAGAGATTAATATTTCATATAGTTTTGATTTTCAAGTCGGAATGTCTCTTCATCGCCTAAAAGTCAGTTGTGTCCAAATCTTCATCCTAAGATATTTTAAAGGCACTGTGAAAACAATGCTAAAGGTAACAAAATCTACAGACAAAAAAATAGAAGTAAAATTTCAACTTGAGTAAACTCAGCAAAGCCTTATGTCCACCTAACGGGGTAGGAAGCATGAATAATATTCCACCAATTGGCTCTACCAGAGCTATAAGCCTATAACCCAGGTAATAGTGTACAAGGGTAAAGAAACTTGAAACTCAAGGTGCATAATGATTTCCTGAAATGAACCCAAGAAAATCCAAGAAAATCTATTTTTTCTTTGTCTTTCTTTTCAAAGTCAATTTCATATTTCTAGAATGAATAATGCCATCCAGAAACCAAACACAAATATGCATCAATCCAGCACAGCAAGAATAATTGTATACCAAAAATAAATATAGAATGAAAATAAATCCATTAGTGCAATTAAAATTGAACAAATACAAGGCTTCCAGAGTACAACACACGTTTCTATATGCAATATTAATATGTAATCATCAAATACAAGGGAAAGAGAATACCAGTGAAAAGACAGAGAAAAAAAAGGATCACCCTTTTGACCTCAAAGCATAGATCGCATCCAAAATTCACAACAAAAAAAATAAAAATAAAGTAATGGTACATGGACAACACAGACAGGACTACAATGATAATGCAACATGGGATTTTACATAGATATACAACGCATACGAAGACAACAATGATTTTGTAAGATGAGTTTTTCACATAAAGACAATACAAACGAAGAAAAACAATGATTGTGTAACATGGTACTTCACACAAAGATAGAATTCTAAGAAACTAGCCCAGAATGCAATGCACACAATGAAAAAACAAAACGCAAAAGCACAATGAAAAGAAAAAGGAATGCAAAAAGTACCTCTGTCTCAGAAGCAGGTTTGGTTTTGAAGCTCCTGAGGCAATTGTCTTTGAGAATGAAGTACCTTTTGCGTGAGTATTGCAGCCCAAGCCGATTGAACCGGATGAGGTAGAGCCAACCCTCCATATTACCCTCAGTTTGTTGAATACCCATTTGAGAAAATCCGACGAAACCTGCTTTCTGATTCTCAAAAAGCAGTGCGTTTTTCTTTCAGAGTCCTGTGCTCATCACAAGCAATAATGGTTTGAGTTTCTTACGCGAAACTATTAATGAGCGCAAGAACAACAATGTGGAATGTGGAATGGGGCAGGAAAGGTGATCCTCTGATCCCACCTAAGGGATTCAGAGAATCAATTGCAGGAAGGTTCAGTTCTGGATTTCCAGAACACTGTTTCTTCTTCACCTTCTTGCTTCCTTTCTTTCCGTCTTTTTCTTTTCTGGCTTTCTCTCCCGGTTTTCCAAATAACTGATTTTGGCGTATAAATATACCAGTCAGAGAGTTTGATTATTTGAAATTACTAAATTGCCCCTCTGCTTCTTTGTTAGGATAATTCTGAAGATGAATATATTTTGAGAAGTATCATTCCGACTTTTTAGAAGTCATTTTATAAAATCAATTATGTAAATTTCAGAATTATAATTATAATAAAGTACTTTTAAAAAAAAAAATTAAATGGGGAACATGAAGTAGCTTGTAAATAGTAAATGCTATGATTTCTGGGTTTTCAAGCTTAATTGAAGCTGATTGTCACTGTTGGTATGCATTTAATACCGTCTCTTACATTCATTGTCAATCTGTCATCACAATTATGTCATACAGTTGAACAGTTTTTATATTTATGAATAATTGGTAACAGTTTAGTAGTTCTAGCTAGAGAGCATAATTATGGTTTTTTCCTTCATAATTTCAGCTAACTAATATATGAATGCATATACTTTCAATGACTGTCCCATATGATATGATTACTTTTAGCAAACCAAAGGGCAAGAAGGTATAGTTGTGGATCACTTATCTTTATTTAAGTTCCATGCAGGTGTGACACCCTACTAGAAAAATCAAGAGTTGTGGAGTGATTTAAAATTATAATAAAGTTTAATATGTGGAATTTTTAAAGAATTTTAGGATGAATTTTATTGGTTGGGAAAGAAGCATAACTGCCATAGCAGGGGGCCCATATATAGTTACAGAAAAGAGGAAGCTGTATTTCTGCTTAAAATAAGGTTTAAGCAGTTTAGGCATCCAAGTGGATGGTGCCCAATCTATGGATTCCTTAGTCCTTCCAAAGATTTGCCAAAATCCATGCACTGCTTCTCTGCTCTTTCTCTCTCTTCTTTGTCCTTTTACCAGGTCAAAACTGCATTGACAAATCTCTCTCTCTCTCATTGGTCTTGCCTCTTATGCAGTAGCTGCATTGACCATATTAAATATTCTATTACAATTTCCATCCATGATTAGAAATTAGAATTTAGAGAAGAGGTCTTAATTTTTTTCTTTTAGGCAAGTACAAACTCCTCGTAAGCTACAAAGCTTCAAAATAAACTGTAATTAATTGTCTCTTGTTATTTGTACTGGGGTTTTCTAGTATGTTATGTTAAATAACTATTAGCCTTCATATATAATCAAATGAAGCTGTGCTCATTATTTCAAGATTAAGACGGAACTGAATTTTCCATTTTGTGGGGTTGCTGAGATGTCCACAAAGTATAGCAGATTGTTACTTTAAACAAAAGCAAAGTATCACTCATCTCTGTTTCATATTATAAATATTATATATATATATATTTTTTCATGACAAGATCAAAAAACTTATAATTGCAGATTAACTTTATGCATGCAGCTAATTATAACTCATATGAGTCTATACTAAGACTGTCTAGATGTGCTATTAATCATCCAGCTGGCCTCATTTCTTGTTCTTGTCCGTAAGTTTCATCCTTAATTTTCCAAATGATTCAAGATACACTTTATGCTTCTTGAGCTTTAAACATTATGCTCTGTTTTTTAATTTTTACAGACAAGTGCAAGGGACTTGAGCATTATGACTTCTGTAATCGATGATTCTTGACTACTTGTCCGTACTTGACTACTTGTCCGTATTGTAGGTCTAGAAGTCAATGTTAGTTTCTATAATGAAACATTAATTCAATATTATGAATTCAAAATGTGCTCCATTGGACCATTGCCAGTTTTGCCACCCTCATTTTCATGTATCAAAATCAAAGCCTATGAGCTATATATCTAACTTGTTATGAAATGAAAAAACCCAACAAAAAGCACATGTAGTGGCTCAGAAATCATAACCTCACCAAGCTGTCTTTATTTTTGTTTTTCTTCCTTCCCATGATAAATGATTTAAACCTAATTAGAAAGTCTTACATAACTAATTAACTACTTAATGTATACAACACATGTGAGTCAATCATACATATCCCATAAATACACCACAAAATGCTGAAACAAAATTATATAGATTTGTTACATAATCTAACCATATACCAAATAGAAGAGAATAGAAGTGACCTCAACCCAATTACTTCTAATTTGCCACGTCCTAACAAACCCACTTGTAATTTGCCATGCATCACATTATTTGTATTCAGAAAATTTGGGTAATGAAAGGGGCAGTAATATATTATTGGCCTTGCCCTTATCATCAGAAATGCAATGTATGGGTTGAGTTATGGCAGTGCTAAAGGAATATATTAGTAGTAGTTTTAGATGGGGTTGGTTGGCGACTGGTGAGGTTTGGAATGAAGAAGTAAAAAGCATTGATTTTTCTTGTTCGGCTGAGGTTGTTGCACTGAAACCCAGGATTGAATGCTTTGTGTTTGTGATTATCTTTTCAGATCGAAATAAAAATGTTTGTTTTTTATATGTGCTGGCATTTCGCATTTATCAGATTTTAAACGGCATGGTCTTTAGAGAGTGACAAAGTGCCAATTTCTTCACAAGTGCATGTTGCTCACATTATTGTCAGCACTTTCTTTGCCAACAATCAACAACACATTACAGAACAACTGAACCATAACCAATCATTAAAAGCTATTCATATTTCAATGTCACTAATGTCAACCTTGAGTTTATTCAATGTCAGCCATACTGTTATGTAGTATCAATCATCTATTATACTCCCTTTGGAAGATGCCATGGACCCAACTCTGTTTTTCAATATTTTTCCCAACTCTGTTGTGTAATGGGTCTACCTGTTTGGAAACAGAAATGTTAGTAGGAGAAGAATTTAATTCGAAACCATTTTTCTATTCTTTTTTGTAGTTGCTGTTTTGGGCATTATTGAAAAGATTGAGAATTCTTTATTGGGCTGATGTAGGATGTGTTTTACATGCTCTTTTATTGTAATGGACTTGAAGACTCTCAAAAGACCATTTTCTGATACGAGCAAAAGAAGCAAAGCCAGTATGCTCGAGTATGCCCTATTTTGGCTGTCTTCTAGTTCTCCATAGTGCTCTGTATGCCAGCCAAGAAGGATAAAGTTCTATTTATCCAAATTCTAGCCCATCAAAAATAGCTTAAAGTTTTCGTCATATTAATCTATCAAAGCTTACAACACAGCTTTTTCACTATCAAAGCATATTTGAATCCGCGTCTCTAAAACTAAGACAATAATTTAATGCCCTCTTTGGGTGAGGGGGCGTAGGTTCAGCTTTATAAAACGAGAGGAGCAATGCACACCAAAATTTTTCTC
Source organism: Purshia tridentata (assembly GCA_003254885.1). Lineage (NCBI taxonomy): Eukaryota > Viridiplantae > Streptophyta > Magnoliopsida > Rosales > Rosaceae > Purshia > Purshia tridentata. The sequence goes on from QANT01002969.1 coordinate 57,157, forward strand.
ATGGTAACCTACATCATAAGGATAGATTCAAATTTTTGAACCCAAAGTGACTGGCGACGACATTCACATATAAGAGTCCTGGCTCCTCTGTTCCACTCTGAAGTTGTTTGACCAGATAAGCTACAAAGTAAATATTTTCATCAGTAAAGATCGTTTCATTTTGCTAGTGTGTAATTCCAAGTCGTAGAAACCATACCTTTGAGAGTTCAGAAGACGTTATATCACTTGCTTATTGAAAAATCTATGTGTAGGTAAGCCAGACTAGCCAGGAAAACGAAGAAAATTGCAGATACCAACATTAGCGGTTCTGCCAGCATAAAAATTGGCTTGAAGCTGTAGTAAACCTGCCAAATAAAGTACAGAAGAAAAAGGGTTCAGCCACTATTGAATAAATTATATAACGGAGATGCAGATGCAAATTCGTATAGAGAGAATTCATTCAAAATAAACATGCATCCAACAAATTCAGTTCCTTAAGTAGACAGGACTCTAAGAAAGTTCAATACTCTATTGATCAACCCCTAATCTTGTTATATGAACATTTCATAGTAGAGTATATATATAATAGGAGCTATGACCTAACCCTGTAATGCACAACTAAAATACATGCTCTTGTGGCATATTTCTATTGTGGAATATTAGAAGGTCAGCATAACTGATCTAAAATATATTCCTGCCAACGACATATAGACAAACTCAAGCCTTTAATAGTCCTGGACACAATTTAGATGATTTTAAAGAAAAATAATAACTTCACAAGCCCTCCAAATGGTCAGATCAACCTCAAAATTCATTTACACCAATTTCTTGGCTGCATGTGCAGAGACAACTGTCCTAACTTTATAGTTTAGAGTAGGTTATTGCTTCCACCAATATTTTTTATACTTGGTAGAGTAAGTTTCAACCAATGTTTGTGATAGCCAAGTCACCTGGAAAGGAGAATTGTGCTCTGGGACTACATTTTTCTTTTCAAGAACCACCACTGTCCTTCCAACAACATCAAGGTATGAATATTTGGTCTGCAGATATAGGAATGAAAACACAAGCATATAATTAATGTCTTTAAATAGCAAAATCTTATATTTACACAAAATAAAAAAAAATAAAAAAAATAGTTCTGGGATAGCAATGATAAGAAAGTTAAATCTTGTCATTTGTTTTATGCATTTTGAAATTAATCAGCAGCATTGAGGAGAAAGAACTGTTGAGAATTATCATATAGATACACTTGTCAATATGATCAAAGTGTTACAAGTGGATTACCTCTAGATGTTGCTCAACCAGAAAAGGAACCACAGCAGAAGGATCTTTTGATCCCTCTGGTAACACAACCTGAAACATAACAATTCTTGAATAGGTAAATTATTATCTGCATGAAACTGCAAATATAACAATATGGATGCAAACACATAGTACTCAACCCACTTTGACGGTTAACTTGTCTACGACCGTCTCAGCAAGAGGACAACCAAAAGTGAAGTTGAGGTATCGCCTGCCATCAGGTGACTCAAAAAGGAAGTCTTCCAATGGTAGCACATATCCAATCACAAAAGTAGCTTTCCAACCTCCAAATAAAGGATATCTTGGTTCAATTTCAAGATCTGACTGAAAAAGAAAAGCATTGAAAGAGTCTTGATTAATAGAAACATAGAGATGTTCCACATTGTTTTCCCATGTAAATTCCTGTTTGGCATAATCCTTATCATGTTTCCAATTCAAAGATAATGAGAGATTCCATAAAGGTGGAATAAGCAACCAAAACATATATAAATTTTCCGTTGCCAGGGAGAAAAGTTACCTTTTTATAATCTGTGCGTAAATGTGATGACGAGATGTTCCCAATTTCATCTCGATAGATGACGGAATGGACCCTAGGAGGTAGTCTTGCTAGAAGATGCTTGAATGAAGAGACACCACTAGACCTAGATTGATAATCAACCCTGCCAAAAGGAAACTTTGGAAGATTAACACTAAGAATGGACAAAACGAATCAAGAAGTTCTTTGGTTTGAGGTCTCAACCAGTTATATTCTGATTACCAAATTCAGGGTAAACACTGAGGAAGGCCAACCCAGGCTCCACACTGATAGAGGCCCTAAATATATCAATATATATAAATGTATGTAAAAAGGATAAAAAATGACCTTTTTAGAATATAACAAGGCCCGAGTTTTTTAAGAGAAGCAAAAAGAAAATGGTGATTTATAGACCGGTCCAATTTTTTCTCCTTTCTTAGACTAATACCTTAATACTTTTTTATTTTTGACTAAGGTCCAAAAATATTATTCAAATGTTTTTAATTTAAAAAATATGTAATATTATCCTAAAATTAATGATATNAAATTAATGATATGTAAATCTTAATATTATCCTAATATTATTCTAATTGTATATTATTTTAATATTATATTATATATCTTAATTAATATTATCATATTATCCCATAATTATATATAGAATTTAACTGTACCAAACAAACGATTAACTCTGGTTTGTAAATACATTTCAATTGTACTAATCAATCGATCGGCTATGGTTTGTCGGCTTTTATGTTATGGTTTAGCTCCAGGATTTTGGGCGAGCCCAAAATCTCAGAGCTAAACCCTAACATAACGCCTCTATCGAACACATTCTATACCCTATAAGGAGATGAGATGAAAAGATGAGATTTACCCTCAAAACTTAGGAAATGAAGCAGCTCGAATATATATATATATATACCAACCCAGATATTGGTACAATTGAAATGCACCTATATATATA
>QANT01002974.1:0-84216 GCA_003254885.1 Purshia tridentata
TTTTAGGGATACAAAATGGGAGTAAGAGCTGCTTTCGATATTGCAAGTAGAGAAGTGTCCAAGGGAGGAAGAGCTGCTTTGGCTATTGCAAGCTTTGCACTACTGGCTTGGCTGTTGGTTAGAATACATTCAGGTTCAGGGAAAAGGAAAACAATGAAAGCACCAGGAGGAGGAGGTAAGATAATCTACAGGGACAAGTTTAAGCAAAACCCTTCTGCCTATTTCAAAAGCTTGCGTAAATATGAGGAGCCTAGTGTCATCCAACCGGTACTTGGACGATATGCTCAAGATAAGCACTAGTTCCCTCTCTATGTTAATGGGATCAGTTCGTTTGTTTTGTGTTATTTTGCTTTGTTTTTAACTTTTTACTATGGATGATGTATTGGAACTTAAATATATATATTATGGTAATTTTGATACCTGTCAAAAAGAGTCAAATTAATATGTTGTTTGTCTGACGAGTGTGTGAATGATTTGCTTTTCTGTTATACTATTTATTTGTTTTTAACTGCCGAGAATTCCTCTTTTAATGATGAAATTAAACTTGCCACTTTAACCCAAATGAAATGACTCTCCAGTCCTTGAGCATTTGACTTAATGTAACCAAAATCCGTAGCAACATCTTAAAATGAATAAATATATATATATATAATATTTATATCAAATAAACATTCCACAAAATTTGCAGTTTATCTGGAAATATAGAAGGCAAAGCATCCCTCGTGTTCTTTGCGGTGGTTTATCTGGAAATTGGTCTATACACTATTGCTTTGATATTACCTCAACCTTGACGAAAAAAGTAACAACCGCATCCGACGTGGTCTCCGCAGCATTTGATGTTCATCTGCTTTTGTATTAATAAGTTGAGCAACATCTTTAAATTTGTCTGTTGATCCATGTACGTAGAATATTTTCAAGCAACCGAGTCCTGAAACTGGTGGCTGGCAGCTGGACTCCCCACGAGTAGTACTCCTTATGTTCTGCAACTTTCCACGTACACAATTTGTGATAATTTAACTATAAGTGGAGTTGTTGTAACAGTAGTGGGAAATTATGGAGGATAACAAATAAGGATTAATAAAATAGCTATAATAATGGAAAAGCAAAAGGAAAAAGAGAATGATGAAACTTCAGTGAGAAGAAAATTAAACAAGTTCAAGGAAAGAAAAAAAGGAACAAAGTGAGTTCGGAAAAAAAAGATACGAGAATAGATAAAACCGATAAAAATTGGAGATAAATGTATATTGGGTGTTAGGTAAATGCTTTTTCTTGATGCTTTATATATTCTTTGAAAAGGAAAAGGAAAAAGAGAATGATGAAACTTCAAAACGTAGAAAATTAAACAAGTTCAAAGAAAGAGAAAAAGGAAGAAAGTGGATTCGGAAAAAAAAGATATAGAAATAGATAAAACCAATCAAAAGTGAGAGATAAATGTATATTAAGTGTTAGGTGAATGCTTTTTCTTGATGCTTTAAATATTCTTTGAAAGGTCAATGCTTTGAATTATGCTCTAAATTAAGTGAATACTTTTTCTTGGTGCTTTTGATTCTTTTTGGAAAGGTGAATGTTGCTTTAAATTAGAGCAAATCGGATGACTCTTTGGAAAGGTGAATGGCCAGGTGCATGCATAAAGCTAAGAGTAAATAGTTATTTTGATCTCTAGACTATTACACTTGTATTAGTTTGCTCTCTAGACTTCTAATTTGAAAAATTAAGGACTCTGACTTTTTCAATTTTATCAATTGAGGATTTTTCCATCAATTTATATATTTTTCATCCAAATTTAAAGAAAAATGAAGGAGGAAAAAATGATGTATGAGGTAAAAATTGTAAGATCTAAATGAAAGGAACCATCTTGCCCTCAAAAAAGACTTTACATGGTGCTATAAAAACATAAATTTGGATAAAAAATATATAAATTGATGAAAAAGTCTTCAATTAACCAATATTTTAGGAATTGCTGCTGGCGCTGCTGCTGGGTTTGCCCTACTGGCTTGGGGTGTGTCTGGATTGTTTTCAGGTAATTCAGGCCAAAGCCAAAGGAAAACAATGAAAGCTCCAGGAAGAGATGGCAGAATCTACAGGGATACTTTTGAGAATGACCCTTCTTCCTATTTCAAAAATTTGCGCAAAAAATAGGACCAAGTAGCCAAGCCAAGTGGAATCGATCTATTAGTACTTGAAGGATCTGATATTAGTCTTGCTATGCTATGCTATGCTTTTTTATTTGTTTCTTAATGTATTTGAATTTTCCCTATCTATGTTATTAATTAATCGGAGTACCCTTGTCTTTATTTTGTTTTGCCATGGATGAATGGATAATACATTGGAATTGGATTTGTAAATGTTTTGGTGACAACTGACAAGTTGCCACTGAGAACTACTAATGGAATATAATATATATAGCCCAGCCCCTCCCACCACTAACCTCACTTTTGAGTTATGCTTAAAGGCTATAAGCATTCTCTCTTCAGTAATCTTCTCAATTTGATTTTCTTCGGTTCCTCCTTTTCCCACTTTACTTCATCTTCTTCTTCTAAGCCTTAGTGCTTCATAGTCACTACCTCACCTAACCTAAGGTATTCCTCCTACCTGCAGTTTTTGTTTTTATCTAATTTGCAACTTAATTAGGCTACAAGTACTTTAATTTCGGCTTTAATTCAGATTTTAAATTAGGTGTGATTTGATATTTTTCATTATGAGGTATGAATAGTGGTTCAAGTAAGCATACAAGTTTTATATTGTCAATTTGTTTGATTAAAAGTGTGATCACATCATGGTAATTGGAAAAGTGAAGTCCAAATGTTCAAAGAAGCAGAATTAACATATGCAGTATTATATTAAGAAGCAGTATTTTTTAAGGATACAAAATGGAAGGTATTGAAAGTAGGGAAGTATTGAAGGGAGTAAAAGCTGCATTCGCTATTGCAAGTAGGGAAGTGTCCAAGGGAGGAAGAGCTGCTTTCGCTATTGCAAGAAAAGTGTCCAAGGGAGCAACAGCTGCTTTCGCTATTGCAAGTAGAAAAGTGTCCAAGGGAGCAACAGCTACTTTCGCTATTGCAAGTAGGGAAGTGTCTATGGGTGGAAGAGCTGCTTTCGCTCTTGCAAGCTTTGCACTACTGGCCTGGCTTTTGGTTAGAACTTTTTCAGGTTCAGGGAAACAGAAAACAATGAAAGCACCAGGAGGAGGAGGTAAGAGAATATCCAGGAACAAATTTGAGCGCAACCCCTCTGCCTATTTCAAAAGCTTGCGTAAATAGGAGAAGACTAGTGTCATCAAACCAATACTTGGACCTAGTGTCATCAAACCAATACTTGGACGAGATGGTCAATATAAGCACTAGTATTGCTTTTCTTTTATTTATCTTTAATTTATATGAATTTTCCCTATCTATGTTAATGGGAGTACTTTGTTTTGTTTTTAGTTTTTACTATGGATGATGTATTGGAACTGAAAAATTGTATTATGGTTATTTTGAAATGTTTAAAGGAGTCAAATTGATGTGTTGTTTGTTTGACCAGTGTGAATGAACTTCGTCTTTCTTTATACTATTTATTTGTTTTTAACTTACAAAAATTACTCTTTTATTGTTGAAATTAGACTTGCAACATTAATAGTAATTCTTTATTTTTGGTTGCTTCGTTACTTGTACTCAAACTGGAAAACGTTTTTCAATAACAAGATTCGAATACCCAAATGGAAATGGAGTTTCCAGTCCTTGAGCATTCAACTTAATGCAACAAAAATCCGTAGCAACATCTTAAAATGAATATGTATGATATTTATATCAAATAAACATTTCACAAAATTTGCACCAAAGAAATTGGTTTATCTGGAAATATAGAAGGCCACACAAGCCTCGTGTTTTTTTGTGGTTTTTTGCTCCCATCTCTCATGTCTTCTATGATAGCCACAACACAAGACGAGCTTCTAATCTGTGAGAGAGAGAGAGAGAGTTCAGAAAAGGTCAGCATGCTACTACTATTGCTTTGATATTACCTCAACCTTGATGAAAAAAGTAACAAGGTACTATGCGACCAACACAACGGAAGTCAAACTCATCTCCTTCTCTTCCTGCCTTTTCCTAATTGCCCAGATTTCATAGCATGTTCTTGCTCTTGAAGGAAAAGTCTCACTTTTCCATATTTCTCAGCTCTTTCTTCTTCCATAAGTGTCTTGTCCCTTGCCTTCACATCATATAAGAAATGATTATCTTTACGTAGTTCACGAATAGCCCCTTTGGCTTCTTGTCTTAAAAGTTTCTTCAACTTTTTTCTCTCAGCCCTTTCACGATCTGGATCATAGTCCCTGCCTTTGACAAAGCTGCACAAAACATATCAGTCAATACTCAATATTGACTCCAGCCATCCATTCAGAACAGCATTATCCAACATAATAATATTTAGACCATTTGTAGGGTGGGGGTTAAGATTAATTACTTCTCCTCAAATTTTGGATTAAGCATTTTGATAGCCACTGGCTTTTGCTTCCGCATCTGAAGTGGTCTCCGCAGCATGTGATGTTCATCTGCTTTTGTCTTAATAAGTTGGGCAACATCTTTAAATTTGTCTGTTAATCCATTTGGCATATTTTCCTGATCTGCCACTTCAAGCAACAATACTGAAATCGGCAAAAAAATTTCAGGAAAAGAACTGAGTCCTTCGTAAATACTGACATATCCACGTAGAGTTTCAATCACAGTCACCAGCACACTAGCCCTGAAAAATTGAAAATTCAACTTTTAAAAGTTTGTAACAAATTTGAAAACAAGACACTTCGTATATATGGCAAAAGAAAAAGCCCATGCTGTGTAAACATAGTATTTTTGGCAATAAGAAATCTAGCTGACCACATATTTTGATATTTACCCCACCTATTCACAATATTAAATAATTGAGCAAAAGTCCATATGCAAACTTCAAAGAATCCAAATACAACATCAGGTTTAAAAACAGCAATCATCCCGTGCCTATGATGGCATCAGTCAAATTGAAACAATTGTGAGGGTTCATTTCATAAACACATCCTCATCAACTGAACAGTCTGCATGAATCCTAAAACAAAATGCACCATGTGAACACTTCCACAATACCACCACGTATATTCAAGTATTGTGAACAAACCCCTAACCTGAAATTGTTAGAGCTGAAAAATGAGGAGTCCTCCGGCAGGTTCATTATCGAGGGAAAATCTAGAGGATCAATCTGATTTACACATTCATGTATGCAGAGGAGGGGCTTGAGTGTTTTTAATTCCATAAGATGATAAAACTGCCAGAATAGAAATGGTTAGTTCATCATACAACTGTAAACTAGGCTACCCTTAAAAGCATAAAGGTGCCTTCTAATATCATAAATTATGTTGCAAGGCACAGTCAAACCTGAGAATCTTGATTTGACATTGTCTTTCTGTCTTTAGCTGCCATCAGCAATGTTCGGAGAAACATAACTGCTTCAGGACAGAACTTCCGAGATTGTTTAGTGATCTACATTATAAATTAATTAAAATAAAAACCAGGAATTACAAATCTTTGACAGAAAAGTAATAACATACGGCTTGAATGACACTGCAGATAGATAATTGTAAACATGACAAAGGAGACAATGCTCAAGTGACACATCAGCTGAACTAAATGTAATGGTAAATGTACATACAGAGAGAAGCATAGAGCACAAGAAGGAGCCAACTGCAGTATCACGACCAGACACGATAGGACAACGCATCAGATATTCACATATTAACAATACCGCTGGAGTCATGACCACATGACGGAAATCGGAGCATGCAAATATCAGGGACCAAAGCCTCAGGAGAAACAATATCTTTGAAGAGGGCCAACAACTATTTTCTGCAAGAATAAACAATTGGACCACGAATTAGCACCTTAGCAAGACCAAGCTCATAACTATGATTCCAGATAAATAAAACCCTATCCAATTCCATTATGGATTACCCGGGTTCTTGATAGTCTCACAAAATTGTGTTCGGGCCCGTAAAATTCTATGACGAGCACAAATTGCAGCAAAGTACGGAACCTCTGCACTCATTTCCATCAATGGCTTGACCAGCAAATTTAATAACTCGAAATTCAATGGCTTTTCATTTGCTAGGACAGCAAAGTACTGCAAAAGTACACCATAAAAGACCTGAAAAATGGCAGAAATATCAATGAGCACTAAGCATATATAAGTACAACAGAAGCTCTATATCTTCAGTCACTTCACTTTTTGCTTATAAAAATTAAAAACTTAAACCCAAGTCTAGAAATTAGGGAAACTGAATGATGCAAATTTTACATGTCATGCAGTCAATATTCATTTATATAACATAGAAGCAGCTAACGGTTTCATACTTTCATTTTCTTCCGATTTTCTGCTGCAAGATTGATTGCATTGCTTGCACGGATTCGATAGATTATCAACACAATGTCGGGATTAGAGCGGTTTCCAACCAATGCACTTAATTCTTCAAAGTTTTTGGGAGCTTCAATTAGGTATGGGAGGTCTGACTGAGTTGAAGGTTGTTTACCATCCACAAATATTTTCTTGGCATCTAAAAAATCGCCATCTTTTTTACTAGCTTCAACAACACCTTTTTTTTTCAACCTTTTTAGGTCTCTTGGCTCCATCTCTTTTCCATCAACATCATCATCCTTTTCATGTCCTTCACTCTCTTCTTCTTCTCCCTCCTCCTTGTCCATATCTGTGCCAAGAATATCATCATCACTCTGTTCCCAGTCCTTCAATAGATTACTTTCACCTTCATTGTTATCTTCCTCAGATCCTTCATCACTGTCATCTTCAGATCTTTTCGAATCCTCTGAATAATCACCTTCTTCACTCTCAGAATCACTAGCATCTTTTCTTTCAAGAATCTCATCAACCCAACCCTTTTTAATCCTTGGCTCCTCATCAAGAGAGAAGGAATCGCCAAGATCATCTCCAGATACAGATCTTGGCCTCTGGGTGGATAATTTCTCAGCATCTTCATTGTCTTCATCACTGTAGTCATCAGTGGCAAGCATCCTGTTCCGTCTCTCTTCCTGAATTGTAACGAAAATTCCAGTATGTGAGTATTCAACTTCATAATAAAGATTATAATTGAGACACAACATTCAATTTCTCTAAATGAATTCCACTATATAAAAGCAAATGGAAAAACTAACTTTAATAGAGTTGACTATAATACATTTTCTGCTCTCATGAAAATATCATGCCACTGTACACCATACCAGAATCAACGTGTAATAAATTAATCAAATTGTATTAAAGATGACATTTCACAGTGCGCCAATTAATGCATATTCCACCTGCCAACATCCAACTACAATTGACTAATATGGACTGCTACATTACAAATAACTTCAACAATTTCCACTATTACATGGTACATGAGGGAAGGGAACTTACTCTTGCATGACTCAAGCAACATTCACGTTAAAAAGTGTACCATTGCCTCTTAATTTTGATATAATAATGACACCAGAAGGATGAATTTATTAACAAAAATACGGATCCCCAACATAAAGTAAAGACCACTGGATCTGCACATTAAATTTGCATGCACATAAAGATGTATAAATGCAAGCACACTTGTAACAAAATGAAATACCTCCAAACGTTCAAGTTGTGCTCTCTGCTCTTGCGCTATCTCTTCAGGAGTCTTTGTCCTAACTGAAGGCTGAGCACGCCGCTCTAATGCTAATTGGTTTACACTTATGGAAAAATAATCAGGCCTCCCCTGCCATATACAGAAAACTAGATTATTTCCCAGGACTCAGCTTTACATAAGTTTAACATTCAGAGTTGCAGCTTAACATATTATACAAAAAGTGAACGCATAAGTAAACAAAAGGATTAAAAATAACTTCAGAAAATTGAAAGCAATACTTTGTTAATCAGGCGACGCAAAAAATGAGAATACTGAGTAAAAATAAATTTAAGGAAAATTTTAAATAACTACAGAAATTTAGGAAGTGGAAACCAATAGCAATAGAATTGATGAATGGAAGAGTGAGGACTCATAAAGAACCTTCATTAAAAAATATCATACCTCTTCAGAAGTTTCATCTCTTTGAGTATTCATCCTGCATGATATCACCTCAGTCCGCACTTCGGATGTGAACTTTTTGTCAAAATCTTCCACCAAACGTTCTGCTTCTTCCTTATCTTTTGCTTTTTGTGCCTAGGAATAATTCAGAGCAAAAGAAGGAAGTGATACTTAACCAAAAAAAAAGTCAGGAAATAAATGTAACCACTATCGTAAAGCAATTCTAACAACTGAGAATACAAATCCCCACCTTAAATGATTTGCTTTTGAATATAATCTCCTTCATGACTTCCTTCTTGCTTTTATGTTTCTGTAGTATAAAATAAATACATAATTATTGACCATAATGAGACAAACACGGAAACGTGAGTAATGTTCAACATTGACTGGTTCCAGAGGAACATTACAAGCTGCAGAAGATTGATAGCTTATTAATGACAGATGACAGAACGAAGAATCAATTCCTCAAGTAAATTTACAAAAGGGTAACATCATATATAAAGGGCAAAATAAAAATACAAAAAGATGGTAAACAAGGCAGTTATTGGAATGTCATTTAAAATCTTGACATACAAGTAACAGTACCAATAATCTAACAAAGACAATCACTTTGCTGGCATACTAATCATGTATGTAAATATTATGCACCAACACTGAGATAGCAGAAAAGATCTTACATTTTCCTCTCCTTCAACAATATCCATTTCCAGCAGATTCTGCTTATCATGGGAATTATACAGATTTAGTATGGCTGACTTTTCTGCAGAGAACAAGGAAAGCACCATTTATTCCATCAGTCTATAACCTAAAGAATCAATAACCAATAACCAATTTATAAGCAGTTTCAATGTCCCAACAGAACCAAACACGAAATCAACTACAAATTGCAAATGGTAGCATTCTCTAAGACTACCAGTCAACAAAACTATGACACTAATGATTAGCAACAGCAAGTTGTGGACACTTGTGTTTAAGAAAGCCCAAATTTGCCGATCAAATCAACGGACCTCGGAGCTCACAGAAATTCCCATTACATGTATTGCACAGTTGGCAATGATATACATAAAAAAATAAAATAAACTAAACAATGATCACAATTTCTCCATACATACTCTCATTTCTAGCCTTTTCTGCACCAACGTCGTCATAATCAGGCAGTATATCATCCTCAAAATCGTCCCTTTCGGATAATGCACCAAGACTTTGAAATTCAAAGTCTTCTTCTTCTCCATCTGATAAGTTATACTTGCTTTTCTTGTTCAGTTTCAACTATTAAAGAAAAAGGAAGATAACAAAGAATGAAGAAAACAAATGAGAATGAAGGAGAATAATAATAAAATTCCTATGACTTATTTTCCCAAAGTTTATTGATAACCAAACAGAAAACAATGCAGACACAGAGATTTCCAGAGCGCAAAAATCTGGAAATTGAACTTACTTGATGCACGCGCTGGGTACGTCGAATGGCCTTATCGAACTCGTCGAGCTCATCATCTTGCTCTCCAATTCGCTTATCGACAAAGACCGAAGCCCTACCACTCTGTTCATACTCCTTCAACAACGTCTTCTTCCTCTGTAGCACCCAAAAATAAGTAAATAAACTGTAAACATGTGAAATTTGGATGACATTAAGCAATGGAGTGAGGTTCTTAGTGCCTTTTGGATGGCTTGAGAGCGAGCGAGGCCGACACGGCGCTCTTCGCCTTTGCGCTTCTTTCCAATAATGTCGAATTTCCTTCGGGACCAAATGGTCTCGAAGGGGTTGGGTTTTGGGGCCTGGTTCTTCAAGGATATGGCGTTAGGGCCTAGCTTGTTCTTCTTCTTCTTCTTCTTCTTCTCATTGTTCTTGGCGTCCGTGCTGCTGTTACGGTTCGGGGTTTTGGTCTCGAAGGGGTTTGGTTTTGGGGATTGGAATTTCATGGCCATGGCGTTGGGGCCTGACTTCTTGTTATGCTCCTTGTTGTTCTTGGCGTCCCTGGTTCTAGGGTTTGGTGTTTTCGCCATTGGGATTGATAGCGCAGAGAGGAGCTGGTGGTGTTAGGGTTTATGGATTCGGAGAAGAAGGAAGGCTTAGGGTTTTAGGGGAAGTTCTGTTTGGGGTAGTTGGGAGCTGGAATGGGCGGGGTGGGGACAAATCGGATTTAAGTCGGATTTAACCCGGTTTAGCGCCAAGGGTCAACAACTTCTCAACTGTTAAAAAATATTATTGTCCTTGGCCCAAAAAAAAAAAAAAGATTATTGGCTAAAAAGAAATCTTGATAGGAGATTTTACTTTTCATTTTATTCGGGAAGAGCTTGAAGGTTGCGTTGAATTTAGGACATTTGGAAAGAGAAATATCTAATTCAATAAATAATTGGTTAGATTTCATTGATCTCCTTTGAAACTTATTATATTTTACTCATAAGAAACAAGTTTATTGAATTGATAATCATGAATTGTTCAAACAATTTGAGTCAATTACACTTTATGTATTTCAAATTTTAATATATGTTTACTCAGTATATAATTTTTAAAATTTTTTATCGTTCATTGTTTATGAATGATAAAAGCCTCATTTTATTCTAATGTAAATATTTACACTTCCAAAATAATATTAAAAGTGTAAAAAATCCTTAAAAGAGTTGTGCCCTTCCCATTTTCAAAATGAAGATGAAAATCCTTCTCTATATATGATTTGATCTAAAAATTCAAGATTTTCAAATCTGATGAGAGAATTTCACTTGCATGTAAGTTACCTCAAAAACACTTTCATTTGCAAGTATTTTTTCCCTCATAATATAGAATGGGTCTATAAATGAGTTAACATATATTAGTGGCATGATTAATTTGCATGTCCCCCACAGACCATGTCCTACCTCCTAATAAGGGATTGATATGTCCCAAAAATGCTTTGGTACCATGTGCATAATGCACTGAACTAGTGTACTAGGCCATAGCAGCATCTGGAGAAGCCCTTAATAAAAGGAGTGCTGCTAGGGACCCCTTTGTCTCTCCAAAGCCATAATACCCTATGGCCTAAATAATGACACTGCCACTTTTTTTGGGTAAGACACCACCACAGTTCTACTTTTTCCTTCATAGTATTCACAGTTTAATACGCTTTATTATTTACAAACAGATGCAGAAACAATCATACATTAATTTCATGTACTCATATATATATATACTGCTCAAGCCAAGAGCCAGAAATCTTTTTGACGCTTTGTAGTAATCAAATACCCTCCAAGCTTCCTGCTTTTCCTCCTCACAGCAACTGCCATGCAGCTGGCATTCTGTATACAGTACTCCACCACACCACCGCCGCCACCGGCGCCACCCCAGTGGTTCCCTGCCCACATCATCAGCAGCCGCCACGTCGTAGACCTCTTTTTCTGCCCCAGAACCAGCAGTGCCACCCCTTGCTTTTTGGCCTCTTCCACTATTGTTGGGCCCTTTTCCTTATTACCTTCCACCACTGCAACCTCAACTTGTACCTATAATCAGGACCATGCACTAAGAATTGGTTACTTTTTCCTTAATGCAAACAAACTGAAACAAGGAAATTGGTTTTTTTCTCTCTTCTATTTCTATTTTTCTCAATGCAAAAAAGAAAAACATAGAGATTAAAAATTAAAGTGAATGTGCTCATAAAACTGCAAAATACCCACCTCAGGTCTCTTCAACTGACACAAATTCCTGAAAGAGTGAACAATTGCATAAGCCCTTGGAGCTATATCCTTAGTGGCCTCATCACCTGTGACTGTAATAAATGATTATACATACAAGCCATACCAAAATCAAAATCAGAGGAACAGAAAGTACTAATTAAAAAGCAAAATATCCAACCTTGTCTTGAAGACGAAGGTTTGGTCACATGGAGCAGGACAAGTTTGTCCTGGCTCTGAACAGTGTGAGACAGAACCCATTGCAGAGCTCCCTTGGCTTCAAGGCTGGAATCAACCACAATCATGACCTTTCTTGCTATGACCAACCCAGTTGGAGGTTTAGCTGATCCATCACCACCACCAGCCTTCTTCTCTTCTCCAACATTGCCTGCGGAACTCTTAGTTTCTGCATCACTAGTTTTAGTGACAGATTCTGCATCTAACTTGGACTGAATAGTTGGGGAACGAACTCTAACATGAGGCCTAATCCTGTTTAGGCAGAAACTTGGCAGCCTTGTGCCTATTTTCCCCATATTCTGAAATGACACACTCAAGTGAGAGACACCCCAATAATTATTATAAAGAGAAGGGAAGGCTCTGAAGCTGAATAAGCTAGAGGTTGGTTTGGGGCATCTGGGCCATGCTTATTTCTGCTTTGCTTTTCTTTTTTTCCATTTTTTTTTCTTTTTGTTGTTGGTGCTCTTCAATGCAATCATGTTAAGCTCTTTGTTTCTTTAATTTTCTCTTGTGAACGTGCTTGTCATGAAGCTGTAGGGCCATTCCTTTTAGACCCACCCGTTCACCAGTTCAGGGCAATCTGTCATGTTAGTGTAATCAATTTACTTAATATTTATCAAAACAAAAACAAAAAACAACCTTATATATTGCTTTCTTTTCTTGATGGCACCCTACGTGGAGAATTGTTCCACAACTGCAAATTGATTACAGATATAAATAAAAATTCATTTGATGAACAATTTACATTAACAGTCTATAACATACTTGACAGGTGTAAATTACACCCCAACTTGCCACTTGATTAGCAGCTCAAGGGCCTTTACCCTTTTAGGTGAGACTATATTTTTTTCATTTTTGTACTCCAAATTTTGCTGGCATCCTCTTAGAGCAATTATTTATGTAAGATTGAAATCCAGATAAGAAAATTAATTAGAACTTTATAGAGGCCTAATTAGCATCCATGTTTTTTGTATTGTATAAATAACTAGCGTGGCTCAAACGCAACCCCGTGATGATCATTTTGAGAGTAATCAAAGTTAATACAGAAACCCAATCATGTTTCCCACATTAAAAAAGATTTTCGAATGATTGACCATAAAAATAGCTCAACTGCAATTCATAGGTACATCAGCATAACACCAACATGTTAGAAAATACAATGAGATTTCCAGGCCAAATTGGGAATCCAAAGGTCAAGACTCAAGACCATATCGGTAGCATGGAGTATACGGTTTCCATTTCTGATAAATAATGGGTCAAGTCATTGAAAAAGTTGATGTGGTTTTGTTCATTTAAATGCCAAATCTTTGAGGATGCTGGACCACCTTACAGTTTACACACACACAAAAAAAAGGGACGTGCCAACCTCCATTTTGACTTCCAATCTTAAAAGCAAACCCAACAGATTTGTGTAAGAAAAAGCAGGTGTTTCTCATGTCTTATCAAAACAAAATAGCCTATATATTCTTGCAATTAGGAAATTAATTGTCGCTTTATATGGATAGATTATGTGGCTTTTTTCGTGGATTGATCAAACGAAAAATTCAAATAAAATTGTCAAATATGCAGTAGGTTAAGCTTGGGGCTTTTCTTCCTCTTTGCTTTGTTTTGCTTTGTTTTTTTTTTTTTTGTGTTTTCCTCTTTGATTTCGGTTTTCGGCTTCCCTTTGGGCCTGTGCCTTTGGGCTTTTACTTTAGTAGGTTAAGCTCAGCCCAATCCAAATTGCCATCCGGACAGGTGTGCATTTTGGGTTGCTAGCTCAAACAGTATCAAGTTGCCCCTAATAATAAAAAGTCAAGTTTGTAAAGGGGGATGCAAAATAAACCCAACAATCCACTTTTCCTACCCCACATCTAATTTTTTTTCTGAAATTTTCATTTAAACCCTTCAATCAACTGAAAAAAAGCTAAGGACTTGTTTGGTATTCTATTCAATTTTTCAAAAACAAAAAAAAACATGTTTAAAACACATGCCTATAGGCTATAGGAGATTGTGGCAGTGCCGGTGCACCCGATTCCAGGTAAAGCAATAGGGGATTGATGTCAGCAAAGAAGGCCCCACCAAATCTCGACCTTTCAGCTCTTAATGTCGGCGGAGATCCCTACACAAACAGAACTAGGACTAGGAATATAAGATTACACAGGACTCCGATGATGGCTTTTGAAATCTAAAGTCACGGATTTTGAAATTTATTTGACTCTAATTCAACGCCTTTTTATTATCTCTAAATCAATTTCTCTTTATTTTTCTGTTTGTTTATTTGGGATTTTGGCGGTGGAGGAGTAGGAGGCATCACAATTCGCTCTGGTTTCACAGACTGCATCGGCCATTGATCAGTAAGTATGTTCTGTCTTATTCTCAAGCAAGCTCAAGCTCAAGCTCTTGCTCTTGCTCTTGCTCTTGCTCTTGCTCTTGGCTTTGCTTAGTAATATGTCTTTCAATTTATTGTTTGATTCTTTTTCAGTAAGCAATTTACTCTTTCATGGGTTTCGATTAATTTTTGTGGATCGTACTGTCATTATTCTTATTCTGTTATTCATCATCCTCAAGAGTGCATATTAGATAGTGATCCTTGCCATAAATTTTTTTTTTTTTATTTTAATTTATGCTACCAATTTGAATCCTTTTTGGCTTTGTTGTGATCCATGCAGGTTGTGATTAATTAATTAAGCTGCAGCAAAAATTGAAGCTGTTTCATGGGTTCTGTTTGTTCTTGCTTTAATGCGAACGATTCTGTAGATCATGACGCAGACGATTCCAACCATGATAACTGGTTCACTCTTAACTTGTTCAACAAGGTATCTTTTAGGATTTCCATTCATTCTTCCTAGTGAACATGTATTCATAAAGTTTTTGAATTTATGTTGTTAGGGTTTATTGGTTTCTAAAACGGGATTAAAGATGCGAGATTAATACTTGAATGTGAGACAACTTAGAAATTTTTTGTTATTTAGATTGAAACTATTCATCTAAATAGTAATTTCTAACCGTCTATCTATATATGATCGATTTTGAGATTAAGCAGTATGCAGCATCTTCCAGCAATGGGCAAACACATTCCCTCAATACAACACCCAATGGGGAACTTGTAATTACAGAATCTGGCAGTACAAGTAGTCAAAATCCTCCTGGGCACTCCAATTTGCAGCAGGACATGGTGACAAGCCTAGTAAATCAAGAAGGGGGATTAATTAATCAATGCCATTCACAGTCAAAGTTAGGACTACCTTATATCTATATTTCATCATCAGAATATGAGGATGAATGCCCTACGTGTCTGGAAGGTGATTAATAGTTTAGCTATGCTGCTATGACATAAAGATCGAACAACTATACAAAGCTGATTAGGGTTCCTCTGTTTTTCTACTGACTGCAGAATACACACCTGAAAATCCAAGGATAACAGCGCAGTGTTCTCACCATTACCACCTTGGTTGCATATATGAATGGATGGAGAGAAGCCAATCGTGTCCAATCTGCAACAGGGTAACCAATTTCTTCCATGCCTCTTCTTTTAACTTGCATAGATACAAAATATCTTTTTCAATTGGTAAGATGATGTTCCCTTAATTAAAATGTGTTTGGATGGAGAAATTGTTTATCATAAAACTTAGCATGTTATGTTGTCAAACTAACAATTTAGAACATAAATTAAGTAAAATTCTTATTTGAATGTGTTTTCAAATTGACAATATGACAAATATATTCTCCAATTCTCTCAAATAACACAAGAAATATTTAGAAAAACTAAAGTCAGGTTGTATATATAACATTTTCCAACTGAGTTTAAACAAATAGCCCCAATTCATGTTGCATTTGACCACCTTCAAATTGATATTTAGGTGATGATTTTGATGTAGGTGATGATATTCAATGAAACGTGTTGACCAAAATGTCTATGGCACTTAATGATCGCTGATCGAGATAACAACCGCAGCAGCCAAGTAGAGCTGTGGTTTATATGGCAAGTATATAGATATGCGGAAGGGATTGTTAAGCAATCAAATTAATATTAATTAATTTTTAGATTTCCTTCTAAAGATTGAAGCTGTAAATTGTATAATTTTTGGCTTAAATCAAATTTTCAATTGGAAATTAATTATTCTAGCAATTCATTTATTCTCATATATAAACTCCATCCGTATAAATTTTGTCCTCTTTTCCTTTTTCTTTTTTTTTGCTAATTAATCCACATAATATCTTACGTACTTTCTACAGCATGTCTCACGATAAGAAGCCACATACCCCAGATTAAGTAAACCCACTTTTGTAAATTATTCTCTTTGTTTTACATATATATATAATGCCTAACTCATTTTTGTTTATCATCCTAAATATTTTTTTTTGACAGAGTAGGCGGGGCATGTAAAGTGTAGAACAATATTTTTCTCTCTGACATAACAATATTTTCCAGAAAGTTATATCACAACTTATCACATGCACAAGCATATATAAAAGTTGCCATTAAGTTAACATATATAAAAGTCCCTTTCAGAAATTTGCTTGGTTTCAATACAATATAGAGAAAATAAACTACAGTACTTAAATAAAGTTAGCTATATATATTTACACAATAATAATTATCATTCATGAATGAAGATAAAAGTTCCAAAGTCCAATTCCCTCATTGGCTTGGTGTGATGATCTACACCTTTCAACATTAATTAATCACTTGCTTAAATTTGTTAAACATCAAAATATTTTATGCATCCATACCTTTAGTGCTATCGGAGGATTGCGAGGACACATACCTTGGCAGTGTCTATGCCCAAATATACCAGGAAACCATGCATAAATTTAATACAAAAAAGTAGCAAGTTTTCTTGTCTTTTTTTTTCCCCCCTTAATTTTCTAGTAATTGATGATATTCATGCAGCAAAGCTTCCGAGGTGGCATGAATATAAAGGTTCGAGAGTTAGGTCCAGCTGGTTCCTCCTCACTTCAAGGAATTGGCCTTGCTGAGTGCCTCTGTATATATCATCATATACATGAAAATTTTACAAATTAATTAGCAAGATATAGTGACTATTGACCAGCTTAGTTAAATAAAATCATATATACCTTTTAGTAATATTGTCTACCACATAATTAGGTTTGATACCAAGTTAGTGTTTACTAAACAAATGAAAATTTTTTATGTAAAATTAATAGGCGCCGGCCGGGAATTGAAATAACTTTATATAATTTGTAGAGTATTAATTATTGTAAAAATTAATAAATTACCCCATATTTAAACATGGAAGAGGCTGTGGAAGCAGGTCAAGGCCATGGTTTTGGTGCTCCCAGTTATGAAGCTGCTGAGCTGCAGTCTTTTCATTCTCCTTGATCTATTTCCAAATTACCAAAACAGAAAAATAAAGACATGAATGTATGTTCTCACATTAATTACCTTTTTTCTTTGGTAATCGATATATATACATTAACAACTCCAGACCTCAACTCTTAATTACTATAATTTTATTTATCATTCATGAGTTTGCTGTGGGAACCTGGAAGTTTTAGTAATAATTGATAATATATGCAAATATAGTTAAGAAGATTAATTGACTGATCGATCAATCAATTAATTAATTAATTACCTTCTTTGCTAGCAAGTTATTTTGCTCCTGAATCGCCTTCTCCTGTCACACCGCACAAGAGCAAATATAAATCAACAGATATTTGATACTGCGTCAAGCTAGTACTGTAAATGACTTAAGTATTCTGAGTCTTCTGACCACAAAATAAAAACCCTTATGTATATGATTCTCTCTCTCTCTCTCCCTCTCTACCCACTCACTCGCTAGCTCAAACACTTACACAGATTCATATATTTTCAATTCCAGTAAAGTTAATCAAAACGTACCGATCTCTTATATATAGGCTAATTAATTAAGTGGCCTAACCTTTTTCTGAAGCTCAGAGATGGACTCATGCATGAGTTGGTTCTGCAAGAGTAGAGATCGAGTACTCATCTTAGTGACATATATATGATCAAACTCATGAAAACAAATATGCAATAATTATAGGATTTTATATATTTTATCTACTTAAACTTTGACGATCTCACATTATTATTTTTAAATTTTTTTGGTCAAATTATCACTTTTGGCTCATTTTGTCTAAACTTTTGTTAAAATAAATGTGTTTTGATCTTTTTCAAGTTCCTATATATTTATATTGTTTGGAAAAAAAAAAGTTTTTTTACATGCTTTGACACAATAAAAAATTGAGTTAAAAAGACCAAAACATCTTTATTTTCAATAAAAGTTTAGACGGAATGACCCCATAATGTATATTGTAACAAATTTTTAACTCATGTGAAAAATTAAAATAATTTCTTTTTAGACAGTAAAGTAAAATCGAGCTTAAAATTCAAGCGATTAAAATATAAAAAAGTCTTCATTATACATCTTATTAGTACAATTCATATATATGTGTACAGTATACGTACTTTTCTTGACCGAATTTGTTTAAGAGCAGCGTCAAGCTGTTGCTCCAAACCTTGGATCTCTTTGAGAGTCAAGGACTCAAGATCTTCTCCTAAATAGTGCCTGCAAATTAATTAATTAATTAATTAATCATATATATGTATATATATTATATGTACACACATATACGTAACTGGAGACTGCAGTAATAATTAATTACTGAAAATTAATACCTATGGTTTCTTTGCAAAAGCTCAACTTTAGCCTTTAGTCTTGAATATTCAAAGGTCCAGTTACCCTGCATGCGCATGTATATAACACACATTACCACATATCCAATTAGAGATGAAATAAAGAGAAATTAAACCCACACAAAGAAAAAGTTAGTTTTTATGTAACGATTCTAGCTATATGTTTTAGTCTGTTTCATGTGTAACAGCTGCATTAATTAATTAAGAAATCTGTTCAGTTATATATATATATATATAAGTAAGTAGCAAATGCAGAAACAATGTACAGTAATTTCAGACTTTCAGTAGTGATGATGGCAAAGGCACCTGTGATTCATGATCAGTAGTACTTCCGGCCCCGGCTAGCTGTCTCTCTGCATACGAGTATCTCTCATAGCGTTCCAGTATATTCTCCATGCTGTACATGTATATGTAATGTAGTGATATATATATATATATGTATATATATAATTATATATAAAGCATCAATATAATTAAACAAGTTGGGGAAGTAACCGATCTGTTCCTTTAAATTAATATTATATCTTCAATGTTGTAAAAAATGAATGAGCTCCTTCTGGGCTTTCTTTAGCAGTACTATCAGTAATACTATGCATCTTTCCAGCACAAATTTTTTGAATTGTCAACTGCAGTCGTATACTTACAACTAAATTATTATTACTATTATAGGACATTATTAATTTTAAAAAAAGATTATTAGTATTGCTTGGTAATCATAGGAAGTTGCACCATCAACACCGACCCCAAACCAGGCGTACAGTACTTTAAGTTCTAATTAGCTAGTCTGGCTCACTGGACAAAAATAATTAAGTTCAACTTTTTTTTTTTGGCCAAGAAGTTCAACTTGAATTAAGGAGACGTGCGTACAGTACTCCTTTTGTCAGTCAGAGCCTCAGAGGCCTGACCCACTAATTAATTAAGACTAGCTTACTTGTAGGTAATAATTATGATTATTATTCCTATATCTGATTATCATTAATATGAAATTAAGTACACCATCATCTGGTTGATTAACGTATTTGCACCAGTACCAGATCGATCTTAAACAGTGATATATCATCATATCATGATAAACCATAAAACATTTAATTACTTCACCATCTTTTCATCTAGGAAATAGTTGTAAATATGATAACCTAAAAGCTAATGATCAATACACACACACACATATATATATAGTACAAAAATAAAACTAAAGAAGAAGAAGAAGAGAAGCAAGGTATGAGCTAGCTAGATTTGATGTAGGTAGGGTTTAAGTAAGTAAATGAATGAATGGTAGGTACCATGAATCAGTGGCGTACTCAACGAGCTTGCCTTTGTTAGAGAAGACAATCAGAGCGACCTGAGCATCGCACAAGACAGAGATCTCATGCGCCTTCTTCAGCAACCCACTTCTCCTTTTCGAAAAAGTCACCTGCCTGTTTATCTTGTTCTCTATCCTCTTCAGCTGAACCCTACCCCTCCCCATCTCTCTCTGCCCTTGTTTTCTTTCTCTAAAAGACCCAAACAACCAAAAAGAAACACAACCTGAAACTGAGAACTAGCTATTGTTTATAGCACATACCCAATAGAATATTAAATTTATTTTAATGGGTTTTTCTTCTTCTAGCCAAAATCTCTGAAGCTGCCTCATCAGAAACCATGTGCAAATATATATATGTGGAAAATATTTGGGGATTGGAAATACAAATTTATTGGGGGCTTACTAACAATAGCATTGATGGAAAAGCGGTTTTGGTAATGAGCAAAGTAGTTTTGGGGAAAAACCGGTGTGGCTTTTTAAGGATGTGTTGTCGACTTCTGATTGGCTGGAAGTACTACATACGCTGTCGTTTCCTGTGGTGGAGTTTTCCGTAAGCTTCACATCTCTCACGTACTGATCTCAGCGATTTTAGCTTTTACTTGTGTACGAAGCGTCGAATTTTTACATGTTAAACATTACGCCACTGATTTTTTTTTTTTTTTCTGAATTACGCATGTCTATTTTAGACTTTGTCTCATATACAAGGTCATCTGTTTGGATGGAAAATGTTAATGATGTCACACATCCATAAAACAATTTATCTTTATATTTCTAGCAAACATAATTATATTAATGTTACAACTTACAAGATAAAAAATATAATTATATTTTCTGACAATAATTTTGGGGTGTGATTAATATGCCATGTCGACCAATGTTTGGGGGGTCCAATACGGCGGGTTGAGTCAGGCACCAGCCAGATCACACAGTGTCCCATTATTTAGTTATTTTTTACTTTTTTATTTAAGTTAATGAAAGAAATTAGTACACATATGAAAACAAAATAGAAAAATTGCAGGCATAAATAACAGCCGATGAGTCAATATCATCTCCATCATTTATTATCTTACATTGAATCGTGTCTGTATTAGTCAACTCCAATTTCTATAGGGTATTAATACATTTGTAATTTTTTTTATGAATTTAAAATTTCTTTTAACACTGACTACTAGACTGCTAATCGATCACTAATTTGTTGAATTTACATGGTTTTAAAAGAGTTGTGTTTGGAGAGATCCGATTGGTCTCCATCGATCAACAATGGTTTTAAAAGAGTTGTGGTTGGAGAGATCCGATTGGACTCCATCGATCAACAATGGTTTTAAAAGAGTTGTGTTTGGAGTGATCCGATTGGTCTCCATTTAAAAGAGTTGTGTTTGGAGTGATCCGATTGGTCTCCATCGATCAACAATGGTTTTAAAAGAGTTGTGGTCGGAGAGATCCGATTGGTCTCCATCGATCAACAATGGTTTTAAAAGAGTTGTGTTTGGAGTGATCCGATTGGTCTCCATCGATCTGCAATATAAATGTAAAATGAAGAGGCCAGGGCGCGGTTTTAAGTGCATGTCAAATCCACCGACAACAGTAAGGGCCCAACCGACTCTTATGCCCTTTTCATGTAAAAAGACATCAACATCAAGATCGATGTAAATCTCACTTGAATGATCCAATCATAATATTAAAAAAGAAATAAAAAAACTGTGACAAGCTCCTTCTATAAAATTACATAACATAACACAGTCGTTTATACTGTATTGATGATCTCTTTACTTGAGACAAGAATACATTATAATTAATTAAGCTCAAAAACATGGCCAAACACTTGTCTTTGATTCAGAGCATCCACCCAGGGACGTATCCGCTACGATTTTGTGTTGAGCTTGCTACATTTACCACAGGAATAGTACGACTGTAGCTGTGACACAAATATACAATATAAAAAAGATAGATTAATTAAGGAGATAGCTATATATAATTAAGATTCATGCTTAATTGACAATCCCTTAGGTGGTTAATTACCCAATCTGCAATGAATTGTTGCATTGTAAATGTCCAAAGAATCCTCGACCCTCAAACTGGGCAGTACAACTGTGGTGGCTATTTGGGACATTTTGCTCTTTAGCTTTCCAGAATCGTTCAAGGGCTGCACTACTTTCTTCCACCTGCCCAACATGAAGGTTTAATTACCTCCAAAAATAGCTATTTCAAAATTTTATTAACTATATAGCGCACACTTCAGAACATGGTACTAGCTAGATAGCTAGTGTACAAGGTTGATCGAGCAATCAAAACAAATTATATATTTAGTTGTACAATAATTTTGGTGATAAAAATATGATGACCTTACAATTTTGTAACCATCTAATGATAAATATATATATATATACATGGAATTTTCTTTAATTTGCATGAAAAATATGAATATGGTCAAGCACAGCTGGTTCAGTTTACCTTCCTTTTCAATTCATTGTTTGTTTCCAGAAGCATTTGTTCCTGCACAATTCTTGAAAGACTTAGACATACATTATATCAGTTTGATGATATATAACAAAAAAGTTTAGATATTAATTCTTTGAATTTATACCTTTCTCTGAAGATCAGAAAGTTCATCAAGCATGAATTGCGTCTGCAAACAAATGAAAAAATATTAACTAAGATTTCTCTTTTAACATGCCTTATTAGTCCACCTTCACTACTTAAGATAAGTTGAAAACACATAATATATTATATATGGGTGTACACTTGTTGCCTCTTAAAAAAGTTCCAAATGTTTGAAACTAAAAATTACTCAATTGATTGGATGCAGAGTAAAACAATATGATGAATTGTGAAGCAACAGACAACGAGAAGTGTACTCTGAGCTGTAAATTAACTTCAGTTGCAAGCTTTTGATCGAGAAATGGTTAAATAGCATCTTGATGATCAAAAGTATAAATATTTATAAACCTTATAGAAGAAAATTTAAATACCTTTTTTGACCTCACTTTCTTCAAGGACATATCCAGTTGATGCTCAAGCTGCTGAAGCTCCTTTGTGCGTAAATCACCCAAGTCTTCCCCAAGAAGATTTCTAAAGATTATTGCATGCCAAGTAAAATTCCATGAGCAATAATATCTTCCAGTACTCTTTGCATTTTCATGTGATCTAGTTAGAGTGAAATTGAATGTGATTACATACCTCTGCGTATGTTGTAAGACCTCTACTTTTGCTTTTAGCTTCACGTATTCTTGGTATTTGCTCTGCATAATTGTTTAATTGTGAACATGGCAGCAGTTCAACAAAAGCCACATTGGGTAATCAATTAAGAACAATTGGGATATAGGTTGCTCTATTTAACTAATTACTGCAATCATGATCATATGCAAGTAATTAATATGCATTTTAATTAAAACAAATTAAATCCAATAGACAAACTATATAATTTGGGATATATATAACCTGTGTATCCTGGTCTGGTTGACTCGCTTCCTGTGCTCCATAACTGCGTCTTTGATACCTCTCAAGTGTCTTCTCCATGCTTATCAAAAGAAAGCAGACAACAATTTTAGGATATATGGTGAGACCTTGAGAGTGAAATTTCAAAAGGGCAAAGAGGGCAAGCATGCACTTTGCACTTTTTTTTTTAATTACAAGTAATAAATTGAAAAGAAGTATAATGTAGCAGGCAGCCACTGTACCTAGCTCAAAAATTCAAATCAATAGATAATAAGTCAATAAACAAGTAATAAACTAAAATTAGTAGGCATGTATATCGATAATAAGTTTACCAATTCATGAGATGGGATAACTTTTTCTTGTCAAATAATTTGATATATTATATATTGTGACAATATTAGTCAAAACCAAATTAATATGATTTTATTTAATCAATAGTACGTGCTAATTGACAATCTAAAAGTGCAGCATGTTTAACATGAATATCATTTGCTTTAAAATATTTTTGAATTTCTAGGGGTGGGTCGGATGATTGAGAAAACTGCACCCGCATACTGTAACCGGCAGTTACCAACCATCGGTAAATTGAAGGTGGCGATTCTCTACCGTACTAAAGCTTGCCAGTGGCCGTGGCAGGACCACCACCACCACCACCATCACGTCCCTCTGATCTAAGCCACTCTCTTCTTTGTCTTCTCCTCTGTCTCTTCTCTCTATGTCCATCTCAGACCACCACAGAATTCACTAGAGATCCAAACCCATTATCATGGTCAGAAAGAGGCCATTTCGAACCGTTTCGACCGCTGTTGTCGGTCCTACTGACTTTCGGTATACCGACCATGTCGGAGTCGAGCTGGCGGTTCAGTAACCGACACCAGCCATAGCATTTTCCCTTGGTCTTACAGCGAAATACTAATTTAGTAAGAGTAGATATTCAATTCATATTGAGGTGGATAATTTTGTAGGATTATATCTGCAATCTAGCTAGAGAGGACACTTGCACCAGTTAAACAAGAAGAAAAACCCGGAATTTTAAATATTTATTTTTAAAAAGCTGTTTAAACATTTAATCTGACTCCTTCTGAAGTACTAATTCACCCACAGGTTTAAAAAATGGTCAAAATATTTCGGATAACCAATTGAATATATAGAAATACATGTTTTCTTCGTTGTATATAAAAACGAAAAGCCTTCTCCTATGAAATTCGATAATGAAAAAGGACAGAAATAGAAATATCTCCCCAAAATTGAGAAATCAAATAACGCAGTATATTTCTTTGTTATAAAAATTTAAAAAAAAGTACTTAAAATCGTTATTTGGACACCAAAATATTAAATCACATTAATTAAGAGTAAAACACCAAGAAAGTCCCATAATATTTGTGTATCTCTTTCTGTCATACATCTGTATATTATATATAGAGATAAATTAAAGGTATACCTTGGGCCGCTGCAGAACTCATAGAGCTTGCCACGGGTGGAGAAGATGATGAGGGCAACCTCAGCATCGCATAAAAGTGAGAGCTCGTAGGCCTTCTTGAGCAACCCATTCTTTCTCTTTGAAAATGTTACTTGTCGATTTATCTTGTTCTCGATCCTCTTCAGCTCCACCTTCCCTCTACCCATTCTTTTATTTTATCTTTTATTTATTGCTATTATTAGTACAACTACAACTCGATCCTCCTGATATGTGTGTTTATAATATGGTAGTATGGTACTAGGTTTTGTTTTCATTTTATATATATATATAGAGAGAGA
The DNA here is from genome assembly GCA_003254885.1 of Purshia tridentata. Taxonomy (NCBI): domain Eukaryota; kingdom Viridiplantae; phylum Streptophyta; class Magnoliopsida; order Rosales; family Rosaceae; genus Purshia; species Purshia tridentata. Next base: position 25,090 of record QANT01002974.1, read on the forward strand.
GACTTGGGGTTGGGTTGAGTCATGGTTGTTGTTGTTGTTCCTTGGTTTAGCTTAAGAGAACAAGGAGCTCGAGAAAAGAATAAACAGAAGAGTACTACAGTCTGTTTTCTTTCCTTGTTTCTTTTTTTTTTTCAGTTTAATTTCTTTCTTAAAGAAAAATATAATCAAAGAAGCTATTATTGAAATTTTTAACCGTACATATTATTTCTGTAAATATATTAAAGGGTAAATAATTATTTTGGTCCCTAGACTATTACACTTGTATGAGTTTGGTCCCCAGACTTTTAATTTAGAAAATAAAGGACTCTGACTTTTTAATTTTGTCAATTGAAGACTTTTCTATCAATTCACACATTTTTTATCCAAATTTATGTTTTTATAGCACCATGTAAAGTCTTTTTTTAAGGCATTAATTATTTTGGTCCCTAGACTATTACACTTGTATCAGTTTGGTCCCCAGACTTTTAATTTGGAAAATAAAGGACTCTGACTTTTTAATTTTGTCAATTGAAGACTTTTCCATCAATTCACACATTTTTTTATCAAAATTTATGTTTTTATAGCACCATATAAAGTCCTTTTTTAAGGCAAAATGGTTCATTTCATTTAAAGTTTACCATTTTTTTCTCATGTATCATTTTTACCTCCTTCATTTCTCACTAAATTTGGATGAAAAATATGTAAATTGACAGAAAAATCCTCAATTAGCAAAATTAAAAAAGTCAGAATCCTTAATTTTTCAAATTAAAAATCTAGGACCTAAACTGATATAAGTGTAATAGTCTATGGACCAAAAGACTTTTTATCGTATATTAAACGACGGACTGCCAAGCCCAGCATGTCAATGTCAACTAAATCTTAATTGGACATTCCCAACTTTAGTTATGGTTTCTAGGTGTCGATGATACAATGGCCTAGGGACCCCACGTCTGCAAAACCCAGCAATTCCCCAGCTTTTTTCCCAATTTTTCCTTGCCACAATTATACCCCTCCAACAACAACCATTATGGCAATTAGAGCTTCACAATGAGAACAGTTGGATACGTACATGCCTCTTAATTTAATCACTTCATGAACCTCTTTTTTATTGCTTAGAACTTGACTAAACCATTGTATCTCACGTGTTATTTCTCTAACATGTGCGTGCGTGTACGTAATATTAAAAAGCCCAGTAAAGCATTATCGATATCGTCCTTTGTTCCATGATGTGAAATGAATCCAATGTATGTAAGTCCCTGGATATTGAGTTGGTCTTTTGTTCGATTGTGATGTACGGTGGAGTCAACTGATGAAGTGGTGGTTGTGGTAGACAGCAAGACCAATGGCATGGTTTGCAAGGCAATAGCGTTAAATCCAATTGGTCCAATATGGTACCCACAAAGATATACCTCAACCAAAATGGTTTGATATTTAACATTTCGTGAGGTGATTTCACATTTGTAACATAACAGAAATTGACGTGCAGTCGTTGTCAAAAGCACCAACAACGTGTCCACATTTTATTGGTGGATAGGCTACAACACTACAACTCTGCTATTGCAGTCATGCCGGGGAATACACAGTGCAATCACCGCACGTCTCCCAGACCCGACTAGACAGATGACTGATCGTAACTACAGTGTAGCTACACTCAGCTAATCTCATTAACACGTGTCAACCGATTCCTCAAGGTATAACAAAAACGAAAATATTTAACCTCCAATGAAATATATATGTTATTTAAAATGAATTCTTTTTGAAATTAAACACTCCAACAAATCATTATAAGTAAAATACTCAATTTTCCCTTGTTTGCAAATATGAAAATTCAAGTTGTCTTCCTCATATTAATAGTCAACATAAGTTCGAAATGTGCAGAGTCCTTGACATTTTGAATTGAATTTAATCATTTAAAGGTTTTTTATTTTAGAAGTGGATATACTTTTTTAATTAATATAAAAAACAGTACATTAGATAATCAAGCCATATATATTAATCGGTTTATAAATTCAGCAATCGTACAAAGTATGGCTATATCATTATGAGCAGTATTAATTGGCGTGGGCTTCGTAGACAAGGTACATTTAGGCTCAGGTAGGCCTTAGAAACATGCATAATTTGGAACTCTTTTGGGCTAAGTTGGGCCCAATTCCAGTCCAGTTGTCCTAGGAGACCTATTAAATGGAATGGGACCGACCCATTCTCAATGAATCAATGCCCAATCACTACACCTCTTAGGCCTTATGGTTTGAAATTGCTGTAATTATGAAAAAAGAACTGATTATGCTGTATAGTGAGGTAAAAGTGTTCGGTAAATTGTATTTTTAAAAGTGTTGTTAGCGTAAAAAAACATCTCCCACCGCATAAGCTGCTTTCATTTTTTACCAATTAAACACCAAAGATATGCCATGTTATTTTCAACACACCACAATCCCAAATTAGGCATTAGACAAAAAGAGTAAACAATAAGGTTAATTATTTTAAATTTGTATTCTGATGATGAATTGATATTTCTTTGATTCATTGTTTCATATTTATAAATTTGAAATCTGGTTAATAATAATAGAATTCATATTTTGGGTATCCATACTTCATGTGTCCTTTCGGATTTGAGGAGAATAAACAAAACAATGTATATTTAAGTTTTCTTTTTAGACATGTAGTTTGTCAATATGCATGACTCTTTAATTTGATAGATTTTGCATGTTTAAATGTGTGATGTAGATTTTATAATAATGTAGCATCTCAAATATATTGCCTATATACGCAAGATATCATTTTCCCCAAGTGCTTCTGTAATGGTGTTGCCCCCAAAAACAAGCTAGGAGACATAAGTGACGCCTTTTGGAAATGCCAAGTAATTTTGCTTGCTTTTGGAGACATAGAGGGTTGGAACATGGATGTGATAGAGAGCTGAGAGCACTATGTGTGTAGCTGCTATGGCCACGTACGTACTTTAATTGGTTTATGTATGACCATTAATGTCACACAGACTAGACTACTTGGTTAGCATCTAAGTTCAGATGTCGAGACAAAGATTATAATGGCACAAAAAAAAGCATTTGATCATCTTTTTCATATATACTCATGCTCTGCAGTGTTTGAGAGATTCAAGTTGTTGGGTGTTCCATCATGCAATATCGACAATGTGCACATATCCACATTCTTATCTTATCTAGAATACTCTTTTTTTCTTCACTCTTTAAAAACTTTATTTTGGGTAATGTTGGTAAGCCCAAATTGATTGCAAATGGAGAATATGCTTGCCAGCAATTAGAGTACTTGTGGACACTATGGCATTGGCCTATGGGTTGAGAATGGGGGACATCTTAGGGTATTATCCCATCCTGTCTTAGAAACAAAAAAAAAAGATTGGGTTTTGTGGGACTATCAATTCGGCCTTTGTTCCCGACTCTAAATAGCCTTCTGGGTATCTTAAGAGAAACCCTTAAATTTCCAATAGCTAGTTTGATCAATTCTACAACAAATTAAGACACCAAATATAACCAAGGACTTATTAACTATACTAGCCTTGATTTTGCAATTGTTAGTTTTGATCAATCTACAACTAGACCCAGGTTGATCAATCTGAAAATTTTGATTTTGTCCTTTCGAATTAAGATATGACAGATTAGAATTCATGTACTAAATTTAAAAAAAATTCAAAGTTCATAGACTAAAAATAAAAAAATCCTTTTCATTTAGAGTCTTGCAAGACCTAGGGCTGCAACTCGATTCTATAGGTTGAGCGGGTTGGAATGTCAACCAAAACTGGACGTGTCTTTTACAATAAGTTCTGAATTCATGTTCCACGGATTAGACGAGTAGACAACCTATGTGACAAGCAAGCAACCATACTCGGTCAAGTTAAAAATATTCACCACTCAAATCCAATCCGTGAATCAATTTATAAATTCAATGCATCTGCATTGTCCGAATTGTGTTTTGTTTTTAGTATGTTGAACATGGCAAAAAGGCACACGAGCTGAAACATAGGGCAACTCGATCAGATGGAGATGGGACTTATGGGAAAATGAAGACCATGAAAGTTAATTTTTAGAATGTATGGTGCAGAACAAAAGAAAGCTACACAACATGCATGTTGATGAGCTGAACATGAATCTATCTATCCAAGATATACAGGATTGGCTAGAGATCGAGCATGCAAAACACAATTTAATTTCTTCTGCCAATATTGTGAGTCGCGACAAGCATTATGTGTGTATGAGTATGACCCATTGGCATTGGAGTTTGCAGGCACTCTTAACACTTGGGCCCGCCTAAAATTTCAAAATTAAAACTGTTAATATGTAGTCTTCACAAATTCATTCTACACTTTAAGAATGTAAATATAAAGTGAACTTGTACCCTGCCTTAAAAATGAGACGGAAAAGGTAATATTAAGCAATTTGTTGCAGCGCTTGGCTGTTATAAAAAACTTACCAAATACTCGATGATGAGTATCCGTAAAAGGAAAAAAGTGAAACCGTCCGTATAAGAGAACAATTTGTATATATATACATTTGTGTGGATAGTCCAATCAACTTAGAGTAATGTAATTTCATTTTATCTTCATGACGTAGGCCCTTCACAGACCTAGATATCAGACATATATACAAAGCACGTATCCCTGGAAAATGTGCTTCATCCTTCTAATTCATTTCTTACCACTAGTGATCTGAAAAATGCAGAAAAAGTCTTGCAGTGTGAAAATGATAGGTTAACCATGATGATATATCATATATTCATATATATCTAGCTAGGTACGTTAAATGCATAAAGTTTAATTCAATTCCTATATGCTTAATGTACAAAACATTATAAGGTCGAATCAGTTACTGTCAAGCTGGGCCTTATGAGTTCAACTGGTGCATCTGAATTAATCACATAGTGGCCATGCATATGTGTATATATATATATATATATATATATAGGGCTCTTTCTTTCATCAAATGATTCTTTAAATAAACTTATTTAATGAATCTCTTATGGGATTCACTCTACAAAGATGATCATGCATAATATAATTTATTTTTTTGTCTATATTAAAGGATTATTTTTGTAAAAAATAAAGTAAATCACAAACTATTTGACCATTAATGATTAAATAGTCACTATTTTAAGTGTTTATCGAAAATATGTTGTTTTTATATTTGTTTGATTAAAATTAAATATCTTAATTGTTTTCAATTTGTCTAATTTTCATATAATGGGTCCCATGATAAATTTCATAAATAATTTTATTGAAGGAAATATCAATGAAAATGTCACGTATATATATAGGGCCACTTAATTAATTAATTAATTAGTTTCCAAACATATATATGATGATCATATTGATACTACTACCAGGTCGATGATATGTAAGAAATTGAATAAGGAGTTCACCTCAGACACCATGATTTACCATACCAAATAGGGGATTTAAAATCATGAAAATCTTTCACATTTAATTTGATGAAGCCAAGACATTGACTACTTGAACCCTCATTGACGGAACCTAGGTAATTGATACATCAAAGTTGATGTTGGTCATGGTCGTAAATGACATCATGCACATGAAGGGCGGGTAGGTACGTGTGTAATTCTGGTTCGTAAGATCGCACGTACTAACACGCACACTGGCGGCAGCGCAACACCAATGCATGGGGGACTGTGAATTTGTGCGTGAAGGGGTCAAATCTCGATTAACTAACCAAAGAGCTCGATATATCAAAAGGAGGAAAAAGATGGAAGATAAAGGCTGTTCGATCATGTCGGTCTGGTGTTCTTTATGCATTAAAAGGCCACTCTCACAATAATTAGTTTCTCTTGGTGGGACTTGGACAACAGATCGATATATCATCGATCTACTGCATATTAATTTTTAGTTGTTGTAGACTTATAGTTACAAAGAAATCATGTTGAAAATTACAAGGCCTCATCACCCACGCATATGCCTCAGTTTAGTCAAGATCACATCACTATGTGTTAATTAATTAAAGCGATATTGAGGCAATTGTGAGTCAAAGAATGCTAGTTTAGTTTTCAACATAAAGCTAGTGAGCTAGTGAGCTAGTGAGCTAGTGAGTTACTGAGTTACTGAGTTAGGTTTGGTGGAGATGAGCTAGAATGAGCTGGAGTTGGCTAATTTAGTTTATTAATTAACCTTAATTTAGAACAAAATTGCATGTAGTTTGTTGATTTGAGTCCTACAATTAATGAACATGTGATTCACGAATCAACGATTTATGCATAGATGATTGTGTGTCTAGCAAAGCTTTGCAATTGTAATTATTAATTGGGGTGGGTCCTAAAATTAATATAGATAGTTAGGATGCAGATAATTGTGCTTAAAGTAATAATAAAACTAAAATGTCCCGGAAGAGGAGGAGGAAGAGGAGGAAGAAGAAGAGGCAGACAGATATTACCGGGCCATGCATATACAAATCAGAGGAGGCAGCCAAATATTACTGGGCCATAGCCAATCTAAGCCAGTCAAAAATCACTTGGCTAACAAATTAGCTTTCATTTTATTTTATTTATTAAATAACGAGTGACTTCAACGCTTAAAAAAGGTGGGTATACTGGCCACTGGGTAGCAATATCAATATGGTCATCTACCAACAAATTCTCTAATTCTATAATGACATGCACATAAAAGTCAGCAAGCAGTAAGCAGTACATGCATGCCTATATCCCCATAGCTAGGCCATAGCCAACAACAACCCCACTAGAGACCCCAATTCCCACCTTAAGGATTAGAATTCAGAAGCCCTAGAATCCAATGTAGCACTGCTCTTTGCCCTCCCCCACCATCCCCATCACTACTACTTAAACCTCTCGTTAATTTAAATCAATTTCACAGCCTGAAAATATCGAGAAGGATGCAATTAAAGCTTTAATTTGTTTCCTTTCTACTACTTATACCCCACTTTCTTCTATTACTAAAGCACGTACAAATTCACATAATGTGGCACTCTTCCTAAAACACCCTCCAGCATTTTTAAGGCTCAATTTTATTTTGGGTCCTTAAGGTTTTTATAGCATTAATTTTTTTAATTTTCAATAATGATATGTAAAATATATGACTAATAAACATTATGACCAAAAAAAACCAAAATTAGAATAATTAAAATTATAGAAATTTAAGATTAAATACCAAGTTTCAATACTTTTTTACAAAATCAGTTTTGCTCATAATTTTTAGGTTTGGCTACTAACTAATGAACTTGATTTTTAGAATAGGTCACAAATTTACAACTCATTTGTTTTGGGCTTTATTTGTTTGGCAAATTTGCCCTTCTATTGTCCTTTGGCCCACATAATGTTTGACAAATTTGCCCTTCTATTATCCTTTGGCGCACATATGATAGGTCTTAGATAAAATTTATAAAGTTTTGATAAAATTGTCCTTGATACTTTTTTATTGTCTTATAAATTAGTTAATATAATCTCAACTTTAGTTTTAGTTGTGACTGTACGACACTCAATTTCAAATTCAGTTGTGACTGAATGACAATCCCAGCTAAAATGTGATACAGTCACAATTAAGTTGTGACTGAATTGATTTTTTTTTTAAGAGAAATTGTATTACAATATAGTATAAATAAAGGTCAAATCAATACTTTTATTCAAAACAATACTTAGTATAGTGGTGGGAGTTGTTTTTTTCAACTTAGCAAGACAATCACAACTAAATTGTAGACAGTCACAGTTAAGATGTGATTGGATTATTTTTTTTAGTTTTAATACAATATAGTATAAATTAATGTAATAGTATATATGTAATATATATATATTATTGTAGTGGCATGTGATGTAATATTTGTGAATTATAGTACCCTTTACTATATTATTATGTTTGACTTTTCAACTAGTACCTAATCTAAAATGCTATTAAATTTTGGTACCTAAACTAAAAAATTATTGAAATTTGGTATTTAAAGTCAATTAACCTATTTTAATAACCATAATTCATTTTAATTTACATAAAATATATATTTTTTTGTTACTACCTAATATATTAATTCTTCTCTTTCCATATCTCCTCTTTATACATTAAAAAATACTATAATCTTCTCTTGCCCTTAGCTGATCTTAAATTTGCGTCTTCTTCATAATAACTGCATCTCTCTTTGCTTGCTAAGTCACCATGAATTTCTTATTTTGTCAACCTAGCATGCATGTATTTTCAATTATAATATTTATACTTTTAAATTACATAAGATTGGAAAACAATCATATGACCCCAAAGCTTGCTTCGCACTAGTGGGTTGACATATTTGTTGCATTATATTGTGCATATATATCAACAACTCCGTATATATAAACTCGAAAGAAACAAAGAAATACATTTGATTCAGCATTAACTGGATCCTTGTTTCATTGGGAGAATTAATATATAGGTTGGGGTTTGTTTGTGATAACTATTTTGTGCATCTCTAATATTGGTGGGTTTTGTGTTTTAAAATTGGGGTTTTTATGATGCTTTAGTTATTAGATTATTCTCAAATCAACTTTTTACGATGAAGATTTAAGAATATTCTAATAACCAAGACATCATAACAAAAAAATCCATGGGTATTACGGAAAAAAGAGAGCTGCAATATGAAATAGAGAATTACAGCTTTTTTTATAAAAAAAAAATATCAGAACTTGTATAATAAACGTGTTAAAAGAGATAAAAATTATGAATTAAAATATTTTAAACATTTAAAGGGATGGATTTGAAAATATAAATATATATATCTAAAAAAAATAAAAAAATTCAAAGGAGTGCACAAATTAAAAAAAAAAAAGGTGTGTGAAAATCATCCCTCATTAAGATAATATCGTCTAAAAGTTAGGACCAATTATTTGGCATTGGTCACATTATATATCAATTTGGAACAAAAAAAAAATTTAGGTATAAAATTAGGATACATAATATTTTGAGTACCTAATTAGGAGAAAATCAAAGTTCTTGTACCAAAAATTAAAACAAAAAAGTCCAATTAAATATGTTGTTGATCGAGTTACTACTACCAGTACTACGTCTACTGCTTAAATTTTTGTTGCAAATTAATTAAGTGCATATATTAATATTAAATTGCAGAACATAGATGGGGGTTGGGGATTGCATATAGAAGGGCCTAGCACAATGTTCGGTACAGCTCTGTCGTATGTGACTTTGAGATTGCTTGGAGAGGAAATGGACGGTGGTGATGGCGCCATGGACAAGGCAAGAAAATGGATTCTTGATCGTGATGGGGTCACCAACATCCCATCATGGGGAAAGATGTGGCTTTCAGTAAGCATACATGCATTGCCCTACAAATTAGTGTGCTCAAATTTTATTTTATATTTTATATTTATAATACTGTGGTCCTAATTAAAGGTCGGTTTATATATGAAACTATAGCTACCAGAAAAACAAAGGATACTTATTATATGTATGCATTAACAAAATCTTCATTATTATTGTTGTAGGCCATGTGGTTTTTTTATATTTTATTATATTATACTTATTATATAAAAATAGAGCCTCTCTTTTAGACTAAGCACTTAGTTTTAGGCCTCTTTTTTTCTATTTTTCCCCATCTTATTTTCCAATTCCCAACTAATTATTTTAAGAAAATGTTAAATTAAATTTACTTGTTTTACATACTTTCATTGTGCCCATGCCTAATTATGTACGAGTAGATCAATCGCTTACTATACATCCTTAATTCCCACTTATAAGATCACTTTTAATCAAAACTTTTTATTACGAATCCAAAGATTATCTTCTATTTCTTTATTTTGTTATTAAACCCTACTCTTATATTTGTGATATAAGGTTTGGATACAAAATCAAGAAAAAATAAGTATAATAAAACTAAGAGTTATCCTCTATACTTGTCTTGTGGTAACTGTAGCGATACACACATATATATATATATAGCTATCATGCACTAATTATGTATGTTTGATTTGGTAGGTACTTGGTGTATATGAATGGAGGGGCAACAATCCACTGCCTCCCGAATTGTGGCTCTTACCTTACTTTCTCCCAATACACCCAGGTTTAATTTTTTTTTCATATATCTCATCGTTAATTAATTAATATTAATATTGATTTATGACAATCTTACTTCTTTCTCCGCAGAAAAAAATAAAACAATCATGGGTTTCTCTTCAATTTTCTTCTTCTAATTACATATATATATGTAATTATTTTTAATTTACGCTTGCATGTGATTGGAGGGAATTGAAAAATAAAAGAAATTAATGTTGAAATAAAATGATATATGGATGATGATTGATGATGGTGCAGGTCGACTGTGGTGTCACTGTAGGATGGTTTATCTGCCCATGTCGTATTTATATGGGCAGAGATTTGTGGGTCCCATTGACGCCCTGGTTTTATCCCTCAGAAGAGAGCTTTATACCTTTCCCTATCACCTCATTGACTGGGACCAAGCAAGAAATCTTTGTGCTAAGGTACTACCTACCTACTCATTAATATTCTACCTTTTCTATTTCTCATTTGTTTATCAAAATAAAAATAAAATAATATATTCAGAAATTTCCAAACACACATCACGGGGAGCCCTTTTGTTAAGATCGATATATCTCATTTTAATCATGACTAGGTATCACATGTGAGATTCATTTTGTATTAGAGTTTGATGATCCAAAATCTTATATTTTATAAGTCTCTAATTTGTGCTAAAAAAATGAAACAAATCTAAAACCATTAAAATATTTAATTATGATCGAGCAAATAAATGGATGAGCATATATGTTTAAATGGTTTCCTATTTGTGTTTTAGATGTTTTAAAGATGAGTCTTTAATGGAGACTTAGAAAATAAACGATTGTGATCATCAAACTACAATGTGGAATGTTTCTACAAATAATACCTCATCTTTACTATTATAAAACCATGAGACAATTTTAGTGTTATAAGCTTTACCAAATTTTAAATTATTATAAATATTCTTTATTTAATCTAATAAGTAAGGGTATAATTGTAAAATATAAAAATTAAAATAAAATTTTAAAGACCCCCATTATCTTAAAAAGGTGGAGAGAATGATGAGAATTTATTAAACATTATATATTGAGTGGGTGCAGCTATTTGTTTTTATTCTTTTATTCTATTAGGTTCAATAAAAGTGTTTATTTAATTTAGAAACTTATATAATTGTTGAATTTAACATACAAATATTAAAATAAATTTATTCTTTAAGTACATTATCTTTCACTTATTTCTCAAATCAAGTGCCTCAGGCCCTCAAGTGAGGATCAAAATACCAAATATGGGTAGACAAATTTGAAAAGAGGTAATTAATTAATGGGGTACAAATAGAGCTCCATTTTATATAAACACAAATATGTAGTTTATTAGATATGCTCCAAGACTCCAAGTAACCAATGAGGTGTGCGTTTATCGATACACACCAGTGCAAGTCAAATGATCCTATATAGAAATATATATATATATATGTCTACTCAAAAGCAAGTCAAATCTGTAGGAAGGGTGTAAAACCCAACTGGCTACCATTTTAATATCAGAAGGAGTCATTTGAAATCAAACAAGTTAGAATTGGAATGGCTCCTTTCTAATCAAATCTGATCTCCTGACATCATATGTTTTCCACAATATATCGATCACCTACTAACTTTTTTAAATATAAGACAACAATATGAATAAGATCATTTAACTTTTCAAAATAAATATAATTTAAAAGGTGTGGTGGGGCAATAAGGTTAGATCTAAAATTTGAATATTTTGATGTTTTGATATACATGTGTTCCAATTCAAAACGAGAAATATATTTTATAAATTAAAATTAAAATATTTTGAGCCACGTATTATCTTTGGACTCCATAGTTGCTTAGGTACGTTCAATTAAAGTTGATGAGTGCTAGCTAGGATGACAACATTTTGATACCTTATATATGTTCCCTTCTTTTCTAATAGAGGTGAGGTGTACCAATTAATACAAGTAGGTCCAACTTCTATTAAGAATATAGTATACATGCATGTAATATAAAAATTGTGGAATTATTGTTTAAAGTTTTTTTGATCAACTATTAATACTTTTCTATGGGTTTGTTGAACCAATCAGTGGTTTTTGGTTAATATCCAATCATCTTATTAATTAATTATAACATTCAAACTATTCCAATCTGAATGGACATGAATTAAAATTCAATAAGTTTTTTGAGGTAGTTTAAGTGGTGAGAGAAAGGGTGACAAAATATATTTGTTAGCTTGATGTATATTGTTAACCTATTTTTCAATCGTAACTTTTTGGGTATAGTAGTTGTCTAATTTTAATGAGGTATTTTTTAAAATACAAAATGATTAAGAAACAGAACAATAATGCTGCTCTTAAATATGCAGGAGGACTTGTATTACCCACATCCAATTTTACAGGACATCTTGTGGGGGTGTCTTCATAAGGTTGGGGAACCTCTTCTCATGGGATGGCCATTCTCTAAGCTAAGGCAAAAGGCTCTCACCACTGTAATGCAGCACATTCATTATGAGGATGAATGCACTCACTATATCTGCATTGGACCTGTCAACAAGGTTTGTTAATTTAAATATGATAATAACAAAAATAAATGAAACATAGAATATATGAGGCCAAATAAGAACGTACAACAAAATCACTGCCACAAAACAATGAGTACAATGTGAAATATAAATACTTGAAGAATGCTACATATATTCCCTCTCGATCAGATCGATCTTTGAAACGAAAAAATAGCTTAATTAATAAATGTGCTAGGTTTAATTCTTTAGTATGACCACAACTGCAGGTACTAAACATGATTTGTTGTTGGGTGGAGGACCCAAATTCAAAAGCTTACAAGTCTCATCTTTCAAGAATCAAAGACTATCTCTGGGTTGCTGAAGATGGAATGAAAATGCAGGTCCTCAAATGAATATTAATTCTGTATTAATTAATAGGATTTTTTCTTTTGACAATATCTAATTTAAATTATTGTTATGTTGTCAATTGTTAATTTGAGTCATTGGTTAGGTGAAATTTTTATTTGAATGTGTGGACCAAACTAACAATTTGACAACGTAACAAATTTGCATGATATCTGACACAATTAAAGAAATATTTCCCTCAAAAAGTGATTATTATTATTTTTTATATATTTTCTGTCAATTTTAGTTTTGATTAATAAATATTAAAGTAGAAATATTTGGATGATATATATTATATAGGGATATAATGGATCTCAATGCTGGGATGTTGCTTTGGCTGTTCAAGCAATCCTTGCAACCAACCTTGTCGATGAATATGGTCCAGTGCTTAAGAAGGCTCACAATTTCATCAAAAACACACAAGTAATTACTTAAAGAAACTCAAACTTATTATTTTTATTATTAATTTTATTTGGAAACTCAAACTTATATAGCTAGCTAGATAGCCAAGCTTTTCCTTGTATTAATTTATATATAAATATATGTGTATATAACAACTGGGTTTTAATTGGTGGATATGAATTAAGGTTAGGAAAGACAGCAGTGGCAACCTTAGTTACTGGTACCGTCACATTTCTAAGGGTGGATGGCCCTTCTCCACTCCTGACAATGGTTGGCCTGTCTCTGATTGTACGGCTGAAGGTTTGAAGGTAATCTTCTGCTATTCTTAATTGCCTCTAACTTATATTAACTGATCATATGAATCGAATTTAATTGTTAATTTTTTATATTTCAATTAACAATGGATATAATAATAAGTGATGTAATAATTATACATGAGCTGCCACATCATGTGGTCACATAAAAATGTATTCCTTTAGCATTTGACATTGGCTAGTTGTCATGTGCTTTGCCTATAGTGTACTTTAATTGAGACTAATGTATATGGGTATTCACAATGTGAATGCACTTGCTAATTAACTCAATTAGGGTTATCTGTATACAAAGTACATACATTCTAACTAGCTAATAACTTTTTGGCCTCGTTTGGTACATAGGACAATATTGTATAAGATAATGGTTAAATTCATGTATATTCATGGAAAAACATGACTGATGTGTTCTAACTTGAAGGAAGAAGATGATAAGAAGAAAAATTATTTTATCCTCCCATTTTAGGGGGGATTGGAATGAATAAATTTTCTCTATGATTAGTCCATCTTAATATATGTTATAACTCTAAGTTAAAAACTTGTTTTTAAATAAACATGAATTTAGTCATTTATTATATTCAATACTATCCTATGCATCAAAAGAGGCTTATATATAAAATAAGTACTAATGACCGTAGCATTATAAATCTTAATTATTTTTGTGATTAAACAAGTTTGACAAATGAAGACCAACTAACTAATAATATTATTTACAGGCAGCTCTGTTATTGTCACGTATGCCGTCTAAAATTGTGGGAAAGGGGATAGCAAGTGATCAACTATATGATGCTGTTAATGTCATATTATCTCTGCAGGTACAAAACACATACATACATACAGCTTTTAAAATATATATATCTTATTAGGACAAATAACTAAATTGGTACGTCCCCATAGTTTGGTTCTTGTTTCAATTCGGTCTTGTTCTCTTAGTAAATTTACATTTTGTTACAATCAGATAGATATAAGTGAGTGGCAATAATATTATTGCAATGTCTTCTAAGTTTTAAATCAATTTAATTCCTTTATCATGGCATGCATGCACAACAGAACAGCAATGGAGGATTTGCTTCATATGAACTCACAAGATCATATGCCTGGTTGGAGGTGATCACGAAGCATTATTTAAATAATATTTTCCCTTTCAATCTCATATCTAAAGTACAATAATAAAGCATGATTAATACAATTAGTTTTTTTGAGAGGATAAATCTGACACACACCGTTCAATTTTCCCAGATGATCAATCCTGCTGAAACATTTGGAGATATCATTATTGATTATCAGTAAGAGCATAAAATACTCGAGTATTTTTTCTTTGTCCATTGTGTTCAATTTTCAACATATATAGCAGATTATTGAGTATATATATGTCAGAGTAAGTAAATATAAACCGTATAAACACAAATTAATGCAGGTACGTGGAGTGCACATCAGCAGCAATTGAAGGCCTTAAATTATTCAAGAAATTATATCCAGGACATCGGAAGAAAGAAATTGAAGCATGTATTGCAAAGGCAGCTAAATTCATTGAGAGCATACAACTACCTGATGGCTCATGGTTTAAATATTTAATTATTTCTCTTTACAGATCATGAACTCATTGCTTAATATATAATATAGACGAAAATGTAATATGTATTATCGATTAAGTTGATTTTTAATTGAATGTGTGGTTAAAACTGACAGTTTAGAAAAAAAAAACATGTGACATAAAAAAAAAATTTTTGCCAGTTTAATATGTACTTCATTTTATAATGTTATGGTGCATGCAGGTATGGGTCTTGGGGAGTGTGCTTCACCTATGGGACATGGTTTGGAATAAAGGGGCTAGTGGCTAGTTGCAAGACTTACCAGACTAGTTCTAGCATTAGAAGAGCATGTGATTTCTTACTATCCAAACAGCTTGATTCTGGTGGTTGGGGAGAGAGCTACCTTTCATGCCAAAACATGGTATTTATAGGAATCTAGATATATGTTAAGTTTACTACCCAATTTCTAAATTAGAGAGATAGATAGAGAGTCTAAAGATTAATCAAATTTCAATTTCGTTAATTGTGAAAAATTATTACATGAAATTTTTCTCGTAACATGTATTTGAAACCTATTGTTTTTTAAGTCTTCTTCTATTTTAACTTTTTTCTATAAGACATTAATATTTAACGATACCCCTTATTGTGTGAGTGAATAGGTATACACAAATCTTGAAGGAAACAAAGCACATATAGTAAACACTGGATGGGCAATGTTGGCTCTTATTGAAGCAGGGCAGGTGTGTCCCATTCTTTGTTTCTCCTACAAAAGTTTGTTTCCACTTTCTACAAAATAACCATAATTAGTAATCCAAATTTAAATTGTGACATCATAAACATCTTATTGCTTCCAAATTGTCTGACAAAAAAACATTTTCGTATAAATATAATGTCCTTTTGGTTTACAATTGTGATTGATTAGGCTGAGAGGGACCCAACCCCTTTGCATAGGGCAGCAAAGCTATTGATTAATTCACAGATGGAAAATGGAGATTTCCCACAACAGGTGTGTGTAAAAATTATAAGTTTGTATATAGATGCCTGCATATATAGTATGTGTGACTCTACTATTTTTTCTTTTCAACAGCAAATCATTGGAGTCTTCAACAAGAATTGCATGATCAGCTATTCTGCCTACAGAAACATCTTTCCTATATGGGCCCTAGGAGAATATCGCAATCGTGTATTGCTACCATACAATTATATAAATATAATAAAATCAAAGAACATAAGTATGTAATTTGTAAATGCTCATCTACAATGATGTGTTTTATTTTCCACCAAAACAAGATGACGTGTTTTATTCAAATATTTACAATGTACAAATCACATCGGTCAATCTAATGTATATATAATAATGTATTTGATTTATATGATTATATCGATCCAGGACCACTTAGTAGATTGAGTAGAAACTTGGCTAACCACAAATTTTAGAACAACACTTATATTGTTATTCTACCTTGATTTCTACTTTGCAACCTTTTTGTTCTTTTACCGAGAGTAAAAAGAAAAAGAGCAAGAATCGAATCCTTAGTCTGAGTTGGGGGGATAAGTGCTCAATGGCGAAATGGAGGATAATGAAATAACAGAAAATTTGAGATTACAATAGTGAACTAAAAAGTGAGCATCAACTTGGCCAACTTGAAATTACAACAGAAATATCATTTACTATGCAAAACTTAGACCAGAACATAATACAAAATTGGGATGGACATTGAGTTGAGAAGAAATACAAGACAAAATTTCAGGGCACTCAAAAGTCAAAACTGTGAATTGCTAAGAAAAGTGACCATGCATCTTGTACTTTGTAACAATTTGTCTAATCTTTGCCATGTTTTGCATTGTATGTCTAGGAGCTTCCTTGCCTTTTCCTGTAGTCTTGATTGGCAACGAATTGTTTCACCGTGGATCTGTCCAGGAAGAAAGCGAAGAAAAAAAACGACAGGAAAGATGTTAAAGCTAAAAGTTGAGGATTTCTTAAGACCAACTGAAACTTACAAATTTGATTTTACTCTTGATTATTTAATTTGATAAAAGATATTTCATGCCAGTCACTTTTATATGGCAAATTGTTTCATTCTAAAGACAATGGAATCTTGTCAAAGCTCTAAAAAACCCGTGACAGTGGATATACTTGTTACTGATCAATTATTTGATTGAAAAGATGGCTTATCAAAGGAAATTTGGCTGAAAGCAAAAAGGAAAGGAAATCTTACCTTTAGAAACACCCTGATGACAGCTTGTACAAAATCATAATTGTTTCTGCATGATGTCTCATGTATAAAATAATCCAGAAGCAGTTCGATTGAAAGTAACTCTGGTCTCCTTTCAGCTTCTTGCTCATCGTCATCTACAATCTGAAGCATTCGAAGTTCCATATCCACAGTTGATGGAGATAAACTTTTGATATAATCAGTAAATGCTGAAACTGAGACAAAATAAAGACCATTATTTCTGATCAACAAGGCAACCTTTTCAACTGAATCACAAGTGAAATATTCACTAAATTCATAGACAGAGACTAAAAGAAATATTTACAATTCTTCAATTCTGCAGACGACTGAAGAAGTTGCACAAATTGTGATGGTGCCAGAGCAGATTTTATTCTAGTGTCTTCTACTTCATCACTTTTTGCCTCCTCATTTGCTGAGCCTGTGGGCTTAAATAATATTTCTCCTGAAAGAGAAGGAACTGAAGGCAAAAAGAAAGGAGCCCTTTCAGGTTTCTTTGGGGGTTCAATTGGTTTATTTCGGACCTGGGCATTGCAGAGATGAAACATAATTTACTGGTCAGTCACCAAGAATGTGTATAGGTAAAAAAGATGAAATTAAATATATGACCATTATTGTGATTTACAAATGAGGTTAAAAATCCAGTACTAAAACAATAACCAGTGGGAAAAAATACCTTTATAATGTCTAAATTGATTAAGCTTTGCCACTGGCTTTTAGGTAATAACGAGAGAGTAACAAGATCTGGAATTTGCAGTTTAAGAGTTGGAAGAGCAGAAGCATTTTTAGATTGTGAATGGTTCACAATTGGCTCATCAGAATCCTCAGCTTGAGAACCTCTTGGAAAAGAGACAGATGGCAATTTAACATTCACGACTTCCTTTCCACTTGCATAAGAATCAACCTTTGAAGCTCCAGAAAACATCGATTGATTCACCCTGATAAGATTGGCATGTGTAGAATATGTTGATAAATGCATATTCACGTACGAAAACAAAAAGAAATACTACTATATTCAAACATATCATATATTGCATGCCAAAACATTCACCATTAAAATAACATTTTTAATGTTCCACTCCCAATAACATCTCACTCTTTGCTTAGCTGCTTTTGAAGTCAAGTCAATAAAAATGAAGACTTACCAAAGGTAGACCCCATTTTGGTCAACATGGGTAGTTGCTAGAACATCCATATTTGGTGACAGAGACAATGCTGTTATAGACACATCAACATTTAATGCATCTATTTGTCTTGCTAAAATAACATCCCAAACTCGAAGACTTCCATCCATGCTGGAGGACAAAAGCCATTTTCCATCCTCACTAAAGCACATGTCTGTAACACGATCTGTATGACCTTCAAATTTACGAACCATTCTTGATGCCACAACATCAAACAAGCGGATTATTAAGTCATCAGCCACAACAGCCAAAAGACCTGAAAGTTATTTTGAAGTGATCACAATACGATCCAAGGTCTTTATGATAGCGAAACTGGAACAGAACAAATATATATGACAAAAATATATCAAACACAAATTACCATTCAGACGATTGTATACAATCTTAACTATAGAACACCCAACTTCCCATCTAGATTTTACTTCGCGTCCCTTGAAATCCCAAACCTGCACGTCAAAACATTTGAGGAATGAAATATCCAACAAAATTTAGCAATTTTTTCCAACCATTTATTTGGGAATAGGTTAGTTGATCTGGAGGAAATTTCTTGACTAAGCTGTCTGATCCTTATAAATCAAGATGAGAATACAGAAGCGTACAAAACACCTTCATGCAAACTATCATATCTCTTAACATACAAATGCATAAGGTCTAGGCCAGCCCACCACTATCCCCCTCATACACCAATGTAAATCCCCCACCATTGGCACCACAGACCTTGCACTCTATGTTATGAACCCTTACAATGCACTGGAAAAAGATAATCTCTAAGCCTTATGCATTATGGCCATCCAAAGTTTCTATGAATGCCAGTGTCAAGTAGAACTAGTGTAGAAAAGCAAATGGTTAGGGAATTTGCAGATGGATTGCAATGTGCTTATGCCAAGAGATGACAAAGGGAGTATTTGGAATAGCATTTCCCTTCCCAAAAAGCCCCTTAGTATAACCCATAAAGAAAAATGGAGAAAAAAAGTAAAGCCCTTAAATTTGCTTAGTTGAAAGTCCCTTTTTCTGTCCTACTTTCTTTCTTTAATTTAATTATTCCTTGCTCAACTCACTCCACAGCATATTCTTGTGCACAGTTTTTATAGTGCTTGACTACTACCAAGTCCAATAGCAAGGTACAGCATAATTTTTTTAAAGGAGAAATACAGACTGACCTTTATGTCTCCACGATATCCTGCACTTATCATAAGAGTATTTGTCGAATCACAAGCAATTCCAACCACTTCCCCATCATGGGAAGTGCTTTTTTTTTCTGACATGTCCACGTAACTGCCCCGGCTGATTCCAGATTGAAGGTTGAATCGCTCAATCCAACCATCTTCAGTCCCTAGTATGGCAAAATTGCCACATGCACTGATGGCACAGGCCTATCACCAAAAATACAATCATTTACTATATTTTACCAATGATTTCAAAAGGATGGTGGTCAGAAAATAGTCGTTAGCATCAGGTCTACTGTCATTTCATACATTACAAATCATCAGGAATTATATGAATCCAAAAAGGAGCAGAAATCTATTCACCAAAAAAAAAAAAAAANAAAAAAAAAAAAAAAAAAAAAAAAAAAAAAAAAAAAAAAAAAAAACAGAGAAGCAGAAATTTCCTATTTAATTATTAAACCATAAAAAAAATGGATGTTGAATATCTTGTAAATATTGGCCTGGCCATAAGGGTAACAAATAAGTGAGCAAAAGAAATGTCAAAAAGATTGAAATTCTAACCTTCACAGGTGTTGGGTTTTCTGGTCTTGGTTTCAGAACATGCTCACCAAGAACAAAGTTTTGAAGTCTCCACACATATGCCTGGGCAGTATCCATATGACATGTAACCACATTGCACCAATCTCGCTCTCTTATTTCAGCTGAAATTTATTTTTTGCATGAACAAAATAAGCAAAATTGCTAATTTTTATAGATGAAAACGTAAAACAAGTCATTGATCACAGAAGGTTTCAATGAAATTGTTGCACTTCAAGTTAAAGATGGCTCTTCATGATAAAGAAGAAGATAGTGTACGTAAATAAGATCGTATGTAATAAATTGAGGTAACAATAATTAGATAAAAATCTTACACCATCGCAGAAGTCATTAACAGCTCTTACTAAAATCTGGGAAATATGTGGTTCAATGTATACATGAGCAATCACTAATAATTAGATAATGGACTGGTCGTCCATTTTCCCTGTACTTCCTTGGTTGTTTTCCTTATTACAATTTTGTTGAGGTTAGCTGACACCAAATTCAAATATATATTGAAATATTTGCTCGGCAGGTCATATATTGAGATATAGGACTAATTTCTAGTATTTCAGTTAGAAGTGCTATTAAAATTTAAAATGAAACGAGTAAGCATAAAATTAACACCTAGAGGAAGACCTTACCACAATCAAAAGCAATGACAGGCTTCAGTTTTATCTCTTCTTCCTAGAAGGTAAGAAAAACAGAAATTATATAGTCAATCCATCTGCTTGCTGAAATAGCACTATTTGTCAATATAAGGTTCACATAATGAAATGTATCTTCTAACCATCAACCACTGTGGTATAAAAGTCTAGCGATGGTGCATGGTTGGTATTGCATGCAAATCCTACTGTGGATACTTTACTAACTACCAGGTTTATCAGACCATAACCTAAAAATAGAAAATTATTAATTTAATTTTACAGGAAATAGACTAGCTTTTTGTACAGTATATACTCTGTGGTTAATAAGACAATTATACATTACTTTACCCGCAGAGTATCCACCACAATACAATATGACATGAGAAGGTGAAACACTTCAGAAGGGAGCAAAACATGTGGGAAAAGGAGAGGGAGGAGGGAAAAAAACCAAATATATACACTTAGGCAAATACTCGAATCCAACAGTTCCCTAGTTCAAGTAACAAATATTATACATAATGCGTTAATTAACTTGGAAGATGAAAATGTAGTGGATGGATTCGTCCAAAACATTTCTAGTTTTAAATTTTTTTAAAAAACTGGAGAAATATTGATCCAACATTTTCCATTATCCAAGTGCATCCAAAATAATAATAATAATAATAATGATAAGTTAATTTCTCCTTTATGAAGTCAGTAGAAAGAGAATAAAAATGGCATGAAATCAGCATATATCTCATGATCAGAACAATCATGGTCATTTCAAACAAAAGCAATCAGCCCATCAACTATGCTTTTCGGCCTAATCTTAGAACCTAGAAGGACCTAACTGAAATAAAACATAAAGCATTACATCAACCATTCACCTCACCCAGGCATATCCCTGCCAATACAACATGGCACAGGTAATGGTATGGCTACCAAACACTCTAGTACGTGGAAAGCCTTTTGAAACAAATAAATCTCACACTTGGATACATATCCACATCCTATATGCATACCTGAGTCCATATAACATAGTAATAACTTATCAATTAATAACAATTATAGGAAATAGAAACATTTGAGGAAAAAAGAAGTACAATGAAAGATGAACAGCACATTCATCCATGCTCAAAATTTTAAATTCAATATTCCTCTTCAATAAGAATTCATAAAGAATGATAAATGTTACAAGCAACACCAAAACAACTCTAAAACTAATATATACGCTTTCATTAAATTTTGAGTGCATAGACAATATTGTTGTCCAAGGACAACAAAGTCTTACACTCACAAAAGAATGTGAATAAAAAACAAGAATACTCAAGTTAGTTATAATAGGTACTGTAAATAAAGGAAAATTACTGTAGATCTCAGCTATACCTTCATCCTCAGTTTCTTTGCTCGTTTGGATACATGACGTTGAGAGAGCTCTCTACTTTGCTGATCCTATTCACACCATGCAACTAAATAACAATACTATATTGAATAAAATAAAGTGAATATTCGTTTGTAAACAAATAGTAGAGTAGAATTAAGCACACACATGCTTGGAGATGAATGTATTATTATAATCGTACATGGGATATGGCATGTTTGTACAAGAAAGCTACAAAAGGGTTTTGATTGAGTATTGTCAAACTAATATTCCATGATATCAAAATTCCAATTTACCAATTTACGAGAAAAAAAAAAAAAAATCAGTATCATGATTGCCATACTGCATTACATATCAGCTTGTTGCACACTAAATCCAAAAAGTGATACAATCTAACATTAGAATGAGCTATTTTTGGACTGCTAGAATTCAAAAGGGCAAACATATAGAACAATGAAAGATTAGTACCTAGGCAATGTGAACAAGCTAAGGACTACAAACAAGGGGAATATTATGAAGCAATTTCAAGCTGGGAATGACAACAAAATGTACTTCTTTCCAATTGTGACCCATTACTCCAAGAGCGAAAAAGAGGAACAGTGGCTGGTGGCTGCATGTGCATGAAGACAAATGGTAGGGCTGAAGGATGAAAGCCTGAAACTTTGGTTTTGTTAAGGTCAACTTTCAAGGTCTGTTTAGCATGTGTGGGTCGAGTGAAAATCGGTTTTTAATTGATATTTTTATCTTCCCCATTGGTTCTAAAGAATGATCACAATTGACCCATGCACATCTTATGCACACAATTTATATGTAACACTACAAAGAGAGGATGTGAGAAAAATAAACGGCAAACATCTCCAACTTCTATAAGAATTGTTAAGTGCAAAAACAAAAACAAATGACTGAGTTCAAACCTGCATTACAGAGAAAAGGCGAAAGGCACGATCCTGACCAGCTGATAGAATGTGTCTCCCATTTGCATAAAATCTAAAATAAAAATTAACGAATGAATTTAAAAAAAAATTATGTTGAAATGCAACCAATTCCCTCAACAAAAACCAATGGCAAAGCTTCAGAGAAAAACATAAAACTTTTACAAGTGACTTGGTACATAAATCAAAGTAAAGTTAGATTTGTACAGTAGAAAAACTACAGGATAAAGATAAACATCAAAAAATAAAGAAAAAGATTGTGAAAGAATTTATATAAGCACCACAAAGCAACATAGACATATGGAAGGTCACAAGATCAATGGGATCCTATAAGCACCAGAATTCACCTAAAACTATAACAATGCTGGCAGAATCTAAAAGTTCACACTAAAATCAATATGAAAAGTATTATACCTTATGCATTGCGGAGGGGCACTATGACCACTTCTAAAGCGTAAAAGACGAGGATCTCCATCGCTTGTGTCAAAAATCCACATCTACAGGGACATAAAGATTCAAATATTGATCAATTTTACACCACAAGAAAAATCAAGGTCAACTAATATTTTATTTTTTGACAAGTAAACGGTAATCCAATAATGATAATATGCAATACCTAGCAGTGTCTCACTCTTCAATCATTAATAAATACAATGTTTGAGCTAACAAGGTAGAATCTTAGCTTCATTGTTAGAAAAAATGAAAAACAATGACAATCCAGAAAGAACCTTGAGCCGACAAAAAAAAGGTTTAATAAATACAATTGATATCCCTATGCTTGAATTACTATCTACAAACATGGATAATCTGAAGCAGCAGAGTTGTCATGTTCTCATAAAAAGGCTTCTTTGCT
The DNA here is from genome assembly GCA_003254885.1 of Purshia tridentata. Taxonomy (NCBI): domain Eukaryota; kingdom Viridiplantae; phylum Streptophyta; class Magnoliopsida; order Rosales; family Rosaceae; genus Purshia; species Purshia tridentata. The sequence continues at coordinate 49,161 of QANT01002974.1, forward strand.
TGATGAAGGAAATTGTGTTCAATTATGGTTATATGGTTCTTCAAAGTCTTAAGTATCCACTTATAATCTCTCATTAAGGCAACATTATAATGACCAGGTTATGTTCTGCCTACAGAGTTTAACAAGTAAACTAAAAGCAATTTTTATTTTTATTTTTCTGAAGGAAACCAATAAAGAACAATAAATTACTTACTTTAATGGAATTATCTGATGACGAACTCATTAACACAGGTTCATTCACAAAAAAATGCAGTGAAAGTATGGAACCATCATGGGCCTCTTTTATAACTGATTGAAGCCTTCTCTTTTCAAGATTCCATATGCTTATGACGCCAGAAGAACCTCCAGATGCTAGAAGAGGCTGCCCATCTAAAAAGGAGGTATATATTGTAAGCAAAAATTTGTCACCGACTTAACAGGTGATCATAAAAATAAAAGTCATAACTCTTTTCTTTTTCTTTGTTTCTCTATAGTAACAATTTAAAAGTCATAACTCAAGAAGGAACAATTGAGAACTACATATGAAACATACTTGAAGCTTGATGCCCACAGAAATTAAAGAAAATAGATTTATTGGAAGACAGGAAACAGCAAGAAAAATTATACTTATTCCAAAATTATTATGGCAGAGGAGTCTTTTATTGATAATATCGTTATGGAAAAGCATATTAAATCTTCCCTGTATGACAAACTAAATTTGTAATAATCCAAATTCTTAAAAGAAAGTATTATGCCTTTCCATCTAAATTGAAGAGATTAATATGCTATTCCTTGTAGAAATGGCCTAGCAACCTATTGATCCTTCGCAGGGAATCTTTTTTTAAATCCTAAATAATGCTCACCTCAACTACTACCATGATGAGACACTCACCTGATGGTTACACAAACATTATGCGCAAAAATTTCATTTCTCTTAGAGTAATAAGAAATTATCTGGTTAATGGGAATGAACCTTTATTGTCATTTGGGCCAAAAAACTTAGTTCCTAAGACTTTACCATATTATTATTTTTATTTAACGAGAGAATTTGACCAAAGTGTGATTCATCTATTTACTCGTGCATTTGTTTCAAACCCCATTTGATAGTAATTCTTGTGGAAAATATTTCTATAGTACCACTTTAACAATGCGTTACACTTCACCATAATACTAATATCTTTTATATTTTTTTATTGTTTGGTAATTAAGAGCAAAGCAGAAATACTTCTATAGTATGAAAGCCTAATCCAAAATCTTTTTAAGCGCCATGGTAAAACAGTAACGCATATATTAATATAAACCAAATGCATGACATTCTTACCTGTGCTGAAAGATAAGGCAGTAACAGCACCTCGTGTCGAATGAGTAAATGTGACTAATTCTTCATCATAACGAATGTTGTGAACATGAATTTTTCCATCAGCACAACCAACTGCAACGATATCTAGTGCAGGAGATGAAACACAACTGCAGATAGAAGATTTCCATCCCTTGAACTCATAGAGTTTTTTCATTGTATTGATATTCCACAACTGCAGAGAACCTTCCTGGCTCCCAATAATAACCTGTACGGATCATAATGAGGGTTTTATTTTAAATTGGAAGGATAAGAGAAGTACACATGAAATTTAATAATTGAATATTCATGATTATTTTGTTCTGAAAATTTCACTAGAACTTCTTTAAGAAAAGAGCAGTTACCTTATTTAGGTAGGTATCCGGATGCATTATAATGCTAGGAGTAAAGTTGTTGTCTAACTTGATATTTCCAAATGGAGCAAGATTCTGATCAATTCCTTTAAATGCCCATATGAACAGATTACCTTCAACATCAACACTTAAGATATGCTCTCCAAACAATAGCAACAAATTGACCTTCGCATTATGGCTGCTCCACGTTGCTACCTGTACAGTATCATATTATTAGACAGGAAGTACAGTCCATCAAAAGCTTCTGAGAACAGACAAAGATGACTCCCAGTCTCCTCCTTGGCGTAATAATTATAAGATTCTATCCAAGAGCTATGAAATGAGGATGGCAGCTTTTTCATAAGAAATGCTAGAATGACAGCATTTAGCTTTGGTTTGAGAATCCTCCAAACCCAATTCGCACACCCAGGCTTGAAACTGGAGCCTCCTGCCGAACCCCACAATTTTTAGAAGACAAGAAACACTAACAAATGCTAGGGTAGGTACCTTGAGGGGGGTTTAAACCTCAGACCACTTGGGAGCAAACCAAAGGCCTGACCATTCCAACTGACCCCTCGTTGGTGTTAATCCATACTAATTTGATTTTACAAAAACAGGACAAATCCAACTCCCTTATATCATACAGGTCATCTAGTGTGGTTGGTTTCATGTTTTACGCAAGTTATCATTTAAAAACAAATCAAACAAACATATTCTGACAAGATGACCATATGTCTATTCACACTATTTCTTAGATTCATCCCGAATGGATCTCTTACTTGTTGAGATAGTAGCCCAAAAGCAGTATGCCTATAATTGATTTCTTTTGTGTAATACTAATCCATTTGTTCCTGATTAAAGAAAGGAATTCCTATAACTCCAATGAACAATGTAAATAAAACTAATACAAGCATCAGAAATAGCAGAGTATTATTAGACGTATAGTTCCCTATCTATAATGTTGATATTAACTGAAATATTGGAGGAATCCCCTTTGATGGGTATAAAAAATAATTACAATTCCCCTTCCCTTTTCAGAAGAAAAGGAAGATCCAGACAAATTGTAGAAAATTTTTAAAGCAAACATACATTCAAGAGCAATACCAAAGAATTAGATTCAAGCCAAACCACAAAGCAGAAAAAGAAAAAGGCTCAACCTTCCACTAAGAAAACAAACCCGAAGAGAAAGAAAAAAAACAAAAAAAAAAGGAAGTTCCTGTATAGCACCAATATGGAAGTCACTCTTTCCACATCTTCAGCCTTCCATCCATATGAGTTTTCATGATATAAATAAAAGTTACTACCATTTGACTAAGGAAGCAAACAAAAAATCATCAGTCCAATTCTTAAATTCACATTTAAAATGAAGAGGGACAAAAGGGGGAAAAAAAAGAACTCTGAAACCAACAAACCATCCAAGGGTGAAGGGGTATATTGGGATTTAACACGGAGGAAAGGGGACTGATTAAGAAATATTCATCATTAGTCAAATAAATAGATGGAAAAGAAACCATGGACCAACCTGATGAGCTCGCTTAAAAACAGCTATATCACTTCCATACGCAGCAAATGTGTACTCACGGTAGGAAGCAAGAGCTCTTATCTTCTTCGGCAATTGTGGACCTTCACAAATAATAAAATAGTTAACATTATTAAACTGCATGACCAAATCCAATAACCCATAAAAAATGCAGTAAAACTTTATTTTTGGAATCAAAGTTATTAAAAAAAAACAACAAAAAGACAACATTTTGCTCCCCCTGAAACATTGACATTGTTGTGACTTTGCATCGCGAAAGAAACTTTTGTTCCATATGACTACTGTTTATGTTATCAAAAAAAAAATATTACTACTGTTTATAAGAATTATAAGCTATAGAACACTTTCTACATATTCGAGAATATAATTAATCAAACAAAAACGTAAAATTTGCAAGAATTTAGACAATTGTATTGGCAAATTATTCTAATTTTTTCATTAATACTACTATAATTAATTCCAAAATTAAAAATATATACTTTAAATGATATAAACACATTATCTTGCAAATTTAAACAAACTTGAAATGATAAACAAAGGGAACTTACCAACGAGGACTAAACTGAGTTTTGCGCACTACAAAGAAAAATTAAATTAAAAAAAGTTATAAATATCAATGAGAATCAAAATTGTAACTTGAGCTTAACAGAAGTAATAGTAGTATCAAATGAGTACGGAATCCAATAAATTAAGATTACATTGTAGACTTGGAAGGCCTTGCCGACGCTGACAGTGACAAATGTTTCGGTGCCGAGGCGCTGAACAGAGAAGGGCACAGAGCTGGTTGTGTAACCGATTGCTCTGTACGGCTCGAAGATGCCCATTCTCTCTCTCTCTCTCTCTCTCTCTCGGTTTTCTGAAGCTTTCAGAAAGACAAGTAGAGCATGGAAACGCCAAGCGAGAGAGAGGCAGTGAGGGTTTAGGGTTTAGGCAAAACGGTGCGTTTTTAGGGACCCAAGCTCCCAAACGTCACTCGATCAATTCATTACCATTGGAAATAACCGGGCCCGCCAAGCCCAATAAATGCCCCTTTTTGTTCTACAGTTCTACTCTATTATAAATAAAACCTGTTTGATGATAAAAAAAAAATGTCTAGAAGTCTAAAACATTTCTCCATTTAGTTCAGTTTTAAGTTAGAGTGTCTCCATTTAGTTCAGTTTTAAGTTAGAGTGTTTCAAATATTTATTCACCAAGTGATGCAGCAATTATTAAATATGATCTACTAGATGCCTTATCTACTGCTAATAAGTAAAATTTTGACATGTATACCAACACTCAATGAAAAGTTCAGTAAATTGTAAATATAAATTACAATCGTTAATTACAATCGTTAATTTCGAATCAAGTGCACTATAACATAAAATGGAACTGTAGCATCAACAAATGATTTCGTCTCTATGTAAACATGTTTGTGCTTAACATACTCCGTATGTGCAATTAAAAACCAAACTTTAACCTGTCGATTATCAAAACAGGACAAAAAATCATTATAAACGTTTAGTAACCATGATAGATTGCTTAGATTGGATTAGGATATTATCCCTTAATTTAGAAGAAGGTTCAGATAATAAATTTCTTGATTCCCAACAAATATTCCAAATAGTCAAGAAAATTCAAATTACTTGGCAAAGGAGTAGGAGTACATGTACAAGGGGGGACCTAAAAAACCCTTTTAGATATTTGTTTATCTGTGCACGAAATAGTAGGTAATTAATATAAATAAAACATCCAACACCATTCCATTTTCTAGCTGCTTCTTTTGCTTTTCTTGAACCAACCATGTGTACAGAAGTTACAAGGAGACCAGATAAAAATCCTACAAAAAACGGGAGGCAAATGAACAGAAGCGCATAAACGCAGTGCATCCACTACTTGGACTCATCCATGGGATCATTACGATTACAAGATTCAGATCTTAAATCCTTGTTGTCTTGCCTCAACTCCTCAGACGCCGATGTTTTCGAAACTGAATCCTCAAGTGCCTCAAGAAAGGACAATACAGTCAACTTGTCTGCAAGAAAGAGAAGTAACAGAAGTAACAATAAGGAACCATATATGGATGAATCACTAGATAGATTGATGTCAAGCTCCATCCATATGCTGCCAGACTTCTATCTTTACCCAGAATACCAAAGCATCTACGAAAACTCAAGCCACCTGCACTCTGCCACTCAAGCACTACAATATTAAACCCATCAGGCCATGAGGTCATCAACAACAACCTTGCCTCATCCACGGTCTCAACCTGTACCCACCAAAACCAGCTACTTACTGAAAAAACAATAAAAGTAAACCCCAATTTCTGCCCAATCACCCACCCACAGCCTCACCTCATCACTGTCTCAACCCAAACCCACCACAACCAGCTACTCCTTACTGAAAAACCACTAAAAGTAAACCCATATTTCTGCCCAATCACCAACCACAGACCCACCTTGCTACTTCCATCAAATGCCCAAGCTTCCACAGCCACCATATCCTGAATCCAAATGCTCAAAGTAATCAGCCAAACCTACAACCATTGCCTTTGAGACCCACCTCCTCCTTTTACTAACCCATCATAAAAACCCACATATCACAGAACAAACATCAAATAAAATCCAGAACCAAAAAATTATTATCGAGGAAAGATTACTTGACTAGATAAATGGGTTGGCTTTAATATTTGGATTCCAGTTTAGGTGGGAAAGGTCTTGGATCATGAGTGGGTTTGTGGACGATGCAAAGAGGAAAGTGATATGACTTTATAGTAGCTGATTTTTGAGATTATGCTTCAACTTAATGATGCGATAAGGTGGTGTGAACAAGCATGGTATAATCTCTTTTCTTCTTTTCTGATAAATAACAAATATGACAGAAGGATGATGCTAGAATACTTTTTTAAAGACAAGTACAGTAAAATAGAATGATGATGGTGGCAGCGTGCAAAAGGATGGATAAGAAAAGTGCAATTTTCAATTTCAAAAAAAATTTACAGTTTAATGAAGTTGCTGTGGACAAAAATACTCATCCACCTGTCACGTAAAAAAATAATTAATTTGCAAATAACATTGTCACAAAGTAACACAGCTAAATAGCCTAAATGTAATCCGATTTAGAGGTAATCTGATCGCTGACTCAGGGAACCTTGATGGGGCCTGGTGTGGTCATTTCTGACACAACATTTAGCATAAAGGAAGGAAAATTAGAAAAGTGGATTAGATAGTAAGGATGGAGAGAATTTGTTTCCCTCAGGTTTTTAGTATGCAACAAAGGAAGGCAATGAGATTCTCTATGGTATAGCACACAGAAGGAATGAAAATGAGAAACTACTGATATCTTTATCATTCTATTCCTTTTTTTTCCCCCTCACCAAACCAAAACCTAATATGATGAGGGTGAAGGAGTGAAAATCCAAGTTGTAGTGTTTCCATCTTTCTTTCCTTCTCAATCCATCAACATTTGACAGATATGAACATGGTGGGTTTAGGTGGGATGCCTCACTCACCCCTCCAATTTTCCCCTTTCTCCACTCACCCCCCTCCCTTCCTCTAATCCTCCCTACAAATTGTAGTGTAATTGTTAAGATGCAACGTCCAAGTAGTTGATGATGCTTCTCACATGCTATTATGTATTATTGTCAAGTTATTAGGGAAGTCTCAATTTAAATCCAACTCGATGACTTTGATTATATTGAAGAAAAATAAAAATTTCATCCAACAAGCATGATAACAACACAAAAGCACAGACTAAATTTAGTATAATAGCAAGCTTTAAGATTCTGCTGATGTGGATTGCTTACATTTACTTGGGTCAATACCAAACTGAGATAAATCTATCTGTCCTGTTCGAAGTACCTATAAATATTTGGGGAAAGATAAAACAAAGTTTAGAATGATGACGATGAAGATAAAAGAAAGAAACAAAGTCACCCTTCTTAAACAAAAGAACAACAATAAGATTTCAAAAGATGAGGTTCCAGATTCTTACATAAGTAAATGAATTCACTTGTTCACGGAACGGTGGACTCTGCAGCAACTCCAATATATCCTCTGGAGACCATTGACCCTGCAACCTCAATAAATCAAACAATGGAGCAAAATTAAAGTATAAGAATTCTGAAAACTCAAACACCAGAATGTTGCATACCTCAGGTAAGTAAGATACTAAAGTCTGTTCCAGTGGCAATGTCTCAATCAATGGCATAATCAAATCAGGTTTCAATATATCCTCCAAAGTCAAGCCTAGTGCAACAAAAGACAAGACACAAGATTAGAGCCATATCACATTTTAGAAAAGTAATTTAAAAGCAAAAATAACAGTATTAAGTAGTATTAATCACAAAAGTCCTGATGTAATCCCTTTGAAACTGTTGAAATAACGAGAACTAAAAAAGATCATATTTTCACCTTCATCTGGATCCCCACCACTACCTGAAACAAGTATCATCACATAAGAAGTGTCAGAGCCTAGAGATTAAATGAAAAAAGAAACTAACATAAAAATATATACTTTGAGGAGAAAGCTTTATACCTTCAGGCTCAATGTTACTTAAGATTCTTTGAAGATCTTCCAGCTTCACTGGGCCAGATGAAGAGGTTACATCGCCACTTACTTCCACACCTAAGTTTGGTTCCACCAAGAGTCCAGCTCTGGAAGACATAACACAAATCGTATTAGATAAAAGTACTGAAAAGGCCTTACACAGAGATTTAAATAACAATAAGAAAGGTAATGGCCTTCCGACGAATTAACTACGTAATCATAATTCCTTTCAGAAACAACCAGTTTTGGTTAAATTCAGGAATGGTTCAACTCATGAATCAGACTTTATAGGACTGTTACAAAATTAGTACTTAAAACAATTGCAACGCATGATGGAAAACCACCAAGAAGATCATGAATTATAGATCTATAAGTTAAAGGAAAAATAATCAAAATCTTAATTCAATCCCAAGCCCAAAGATTACCTTCGGTTATCAAGGACCTAGACACAAGGGGGCTGTTTACTCAACAATGTTTATCCCAATATCTTTGATTCTTCTGCTTTGCTGTTATATTGTTGCTTATGAAATGATTTGACTTTTAGGCAAATAAGAGCAGAATTCTATTTGCTCAGAAAAGCTCAGTTTACAGTAACTTGCCCTGTACTATGTGCATAAACACAATCATCATCCAGCCAATCAAGTGACTAACGAACAGCATGTGTCTCATACAACGTGCACGTTGTCAATGGGAATGAAAAAGGGATGGATGGCTTACAGATAAGCCACAAACGCATGCATTATTTTTTAAAAAATAACATCATTAAATCAATCCCCAATGCAGCACACACTGTAAAGCTGTCAATGAAGGTTGCCCATGTCCCGGATACCCTCCCATCTTAGCTTTCTAGAGGGAGAAATGCAATGAATAAAATCAGAATCTCTTTTAGTGTTAAAAGGAATAGCTTGCAATATAATTACGTTGGTGGCACCTGTTTGATGGTTGATCAAAAAGCTGAAGGCAGTAGTGAAAAAGTCATTATAGATATTCAAACACAACCCAATTCATTAGAAACCACACCAAACTCATATTCCATTTCACTGTAAGTTCACCAATTTTATTTCATTAGCCCTCAGTCCCCCGCGCCCAACCCCCACCCCCCTCCTCCTCTTCCTCTCTTTATCTTTCAGCTAATAAGAGGACAAAGTTGCACATTTTACTATTATGACAAGTTGACAACTGTACCTTGATGAAATATCATCTTCAGCCATATCTTCAGAAACATGTAATGGAACAGAAGCATCAGGCCCTTCTTCTTCAACAAACTCTGCTAAAGCAGCAAGATAAAGACAATATCAAACTTGACGGAAAAAGTAAGTTGAAACCGTTCATAACGATTTTTCTGTAGTCAATAAATTTCCTTAAAAGTCCAGTTGGACATTGTTTAAACCTCAAGAATAAATAAATAAAGAAAGAAGCATGGTAATTTGATATGTTAAATCTCTTTAAGTTTTAGATAACGATTTATAATGTCATATGATACAATATCAATAAATTAAAACCATGGCATTAAATTCTGAATTGAAAGTAAGTTTCACGTATATGGCTGGGACAAAGCTTAATACATCGTAGAGCTGCGGTTATTGGAAACTTAAAACAATATCATATTGAAGGGCTAAGGTTAATGGAAGCCTTAAGCAACAAAATAATTTTGATATACCTAATGGTCGATTGATGTAGTAATTAACTGAGCTACATAATTGTGAGTCACCTTCAGCTTTAGGCTCCTGGATAGCACATTAACAATGAAAAGAATTAAGAATTTAGAACTACTCACAAAATCTGAATAATAATTAAAAGAAGGATAATAGAATCACAATGAACCTGACCTGCATCCAAAAGAAGAACTTCCTATCATCAGTGTTGAACTTAAGTATGTAAACCCTTCCTGATGCTTGATTAACCTGAGTGAAGCAAAAGTGATGACATTGAACCTTACTCTAGTTGGGGAAGGGAGGGCAAATCTAGTTCATAGAAGCCCAAATATTAAAAAATTCCAGAAAAAAAGTGAATTATACCTTTTCAAAAACTGCCTCGTCAGGAAAAACAATTTGATCCTGTGGTACCTTTTGTTAAGGATATTAAAATAAAAAAAGAAGATAAATATAAACCCACAAGTAAAAACCAAAACTGGAAATAGCGAATCTATGATGAGAGTAAGCAGTATAAGGTAATTTTTTGAGAAGCACGAAGTACAGAAAAATCAGAATGTACAAAAAAGAAGGGGGAGAGTTGAGCAAGAATAAACAAAAAGACTTCCAAAAATTAATTTGAACAGCAATAAGAACAATAAGTTAATAACATAATAAAAGGCTTGGAACATTTCAAGACAAAACATATGTGACACACAGTTCCTGCATCACAAACCAAGACGAGAAGTTGGAGGAACATTTTACAAAAAAAAGAAAAAGAAGCCAGGATACATCTTCAACAGCATTGTGAGTCCGATCAAGCCACTGAAAATGCACCAACCCCTCGTCACCCTGATACAAAAAGAAGATAGATTTTACTCTGAAGGGTTGTGAACTTGTAACAAAAATGAGTTCAAGTAAAATAGGATAGAATGGATGTCAAATTCTATATGCCAGAACTAGAAAAAAGAAAGGTATCTAAAAATTTTGTAAACTTATATCATACCCTTGCTATGCGAACAATTCCTTTACGGGGATCAGGAACAACCTTTTTCCCCTCAAAAACCATTTTTCCAGCACGAAACTCCAGCATAATTTCCTGCCAAAAGATGTTAGTTTGACAGAGATCATCAAACCATTAAACAGAAAACAAGAGATGTGCACGCACACACATGTGTGTATAAATGTACAGAATTCTGCTCTTATTTGCCTAAAAGTCAATCATTTAATAAGCAACAATATAACAGCAAGGCCGAAGAAGCAAAGAAATTGGGATAAACATTGTTGAGTAAACAAATAATTTATTTTTCTTTTAGTAGGTAGTATAGAATCATGCTATTTTGAGCTTCTGAATTTGGGTATAGTATTGTGAATTTGTATATTTGCTCCTTTTTTTGGTGAGGGTTACAAGAAACAAGAAATCCTTCAAGAAATTTTATTAGTATTATAGTATTATGTACAAAACACCGCCAAAGCCAATTATATGGAGGATCCAAGCATTCAACCAACAAACAAACTGTCAATACCGCATCATACCAATAGTCAATGCAGTTTCAATACCACTCCAATGCTATTATAACTTACAAGTCTTTCACCCATCTTGAGGTAGTCCAAACCATCATGTTTACTTTATTTTTTTCAGGAGAAAAAAAAGTAAAAAAGAAGAGAAACACACTATCATGTTTCGACAGATATGTAACAGAAAAAAGAAAAAGAAAAAGTGCACTGCCTAATCAAATGCAAAGGCCCTAAAATCCCTTTGACTGGAGAATATTAACATTTGCAATGTTGCATCCTTATCTTATCTGGGTGATTAAAAGTTTGTCTCTTCTTCAACCAACAGGGCACTTTAAATTTCCATTTTTTTTTTTTTACATAAATTGATCAAACGTTTCCATAATCTTTTACCCTAGCATATAAACATAAAACTATAAGCTCCAATTCATATGCACAGATATCTCGTTCACATATAAATTCATACACACAACAATTAGTAGTATCATTTAGCTACCTACGTGTGTGTGTGTGTGTGTGTGTGTGTATTATGTTACCTGCATTTGTGGGACAGCGTTGGCTGAAGACGAACCCATTGTTCAACTTCTCTGTTTGCGGCTTGCAACAGCACAAAACTACAGAAATTCAATAGCAACTGGAGTAAAAGAATATTATTCAATTCCATATTGAATAACCCCAAAACCCTAGAGTAAGAAAAACATAAACAATAAATATTAAAATCATAATAAAAAAAATAATTACCTTGCAATATATATATAATATTTAATTTTTCTTTTTTGGTTCCAAAGAGCCAAAGGGGAGGGAGGTAAAAGATATTTGATTTACTGTTGATGAGCGAGCTTTTGAGAGTTTGCTTCAGAAAGGTGTTTTATTTCATGATTCTGATTCTGAGTTTTTATTTTGTTTTATTTCAGGATTCTGAGTTTTCTCGAGGAGGGCATGGGTTTCAACTCGGGCATCACTTTCGCAGATATTTACGGAAGTGACATTCGGCCAATATTTTGTTATTAAATTTTTAGACACCCTTTGGTAAAAACAGTATTGTTGGACACCCACTACCTTATATTTTCTTTAGAGTTGATTATATAGACACCATTTGAGATTTATCGTGTTTTTACATGTATCTTTGATATTTCAAGATTGACAGCAAGAATTTTTGAGGGTTTAAATGGTTTTCATACAACCATTTATATTAAAGTTAGACAACTATCTCTTGAGCTCAAGTTTAAGTTTGGCCTCAATAGAAAAATAAAACGAAGCACTTAACAACGTATCTTCACAAATTAAGAAAAAAACTACGAGATCGCCCCTTTCATTTTGGAGTGACAAAGGGATCGTACTATTCGAGCATTTTTTTCATATTTTTTCTAAAAGTCAAGAGAAAGTTATAATCAATAGGATTTTCGTAATCCGCTATTCCTGAAAGAAGAATGTAAAATTCTTTTTCTTTCCACAGGGACCAAAAGATTGGATCTAGTCATAACAAGAATATTTGGTTGATAAATAACTCACTTCTTTGTCTTCAACCCTTTCGATCACTACAAATGCCCACGATCAGTATAACGAGATGTCTCTATTTATATATATTTTGACTCGAAATAAGAGCAAGTTTGAAAAATGATCTTAGAATGTTTAGGATTGGGCCAGGAAGGTCTCTTAATACCTTCTTTTTTCTTCTTATCGGAGTCATTTTACAAAAACTTGCCATGATAAGGAAGAAGGGAGGAACAAGCACACTTAGAGAGCGCAGTACAATGAAGAGTTGTATGTTGCATTCGAGAAAGATGAATCGCTCCCGAAAAGGAATCTAATGATTCTCTCCCAAACAGTAGGATTGAAGGTTTGATGATTTACTTCATGGGCAAGGTCTCTGTAAGTCCAGGATGGCTAGTTGCGCCAAGTAAAAGAATATAAGAAGCATTTGACTGCTTCATGCATGCTCCACTTGGCTCGACGGGATATAGCTCAATTGGTTTCGACTATTCCACAAGCCCGCCAGTTAGTTAACCATAGACATATTTTAGGCAATGGTCGTATAGTAAATATACCAAGTTATCATTGCAAACCTCAATATAGTAATACAATGATGGATTGGCAAAAATCTAGAGCTACTCATATAACGAATTTGAGTTGGGCGTTTCCATTTGGATTTGAAAATGGAAACCTTTTTTGTAAGTTTAATGAAGCTTTGATTTTGTGCTTGAGTGTTTCCATTTGAATTTTGATTCAAAATAAATTACTTTTGTGGTCACTATATTAAATTTCGGTTTTAAAACTGAAAAGGTTTTACTACTTTTCTAATGAATATGCAATTTATTTTTCATAAATGTTTTCGGTATTCACGTGTGAAATGCATGTGCGAGAAAGTTTTCAAGAGTTAGGAAATCAAGAAATTTTTCCTCACATTAAATAAAAATTAGAAAAGAAAAGCAATATTATTCATTAAAAAGGGGGCATAGTAAAACATGGGGTTGACATAGCCTACCGACCAAAGCAAAACCCAAGTGAGCCCCAAAAAATATGAGAAGAAAGACATAAGCAAGTGGCAATATCGTTCATCAGTGCAAGCTGCTAGCACGAAGGGGCAATTGGTGGACTGCCTGGCAGTCGCAGACACAACATACAAATTCGCAATTAAGAGTTAGAATTTTAGACGTTGAGAGATGGAGAACAAAGTTTTCACTCACTATAACCACACTGACCCCTGCGCATTTGCACGTTGGAATACCAAGTATGTACCTCCATCTCTCTTTTCCCTTCGCTTTTTCTTCAAATTCTCTTACTTTTAATCATTTGTTCAACATGGGTTTTGGCAGGGAAAGCTACCAGTTCATGTCCGCCAGGCCATGGCAACAAGTAGTCGATTTCTATTCCGATGTGGTGAATGGTCGTACGGCCTTGTCTGCGTTGTTGGGTAATGTTAGTTTGAGTAGGAGTAGCATTTCCAATAGGCTGGAGAGTGTGGCAGCTGCTCAAGATAATAGGGGTGGGAGGTGGGCACGACTGACATTCAAGATTGTTGTTTCATATCATGGGGGTTCCTTTGACGGGTGGCAAAGGCAGCCAGGCCTGAACACTGTTCAAAGGTGGTAGCTTTGCTAGTTTGTTATGTTGTTTTATGGATTTTTAAATTGCCCAAGTTGAGTTTTAATGTGGGTTTGTCCTCCATTGGACCATTTAAGATGTTTGCTCTTAGTTGTGGCACTTGACACTTGTTCAAGCTGGTAGCTTTTCTAATTTGTGATGTTGTTATTGTGGATTTGAAAATTGCCAAGTTGAGTTTTAATGTGGGTTTGTCCTCCATTGGACCATTGAAGATGTTTGTTTGCTCTTCTTGTGTTGGCACTTGACAGTGTGGTGGAAAGGTCTCTTGGGAAATTTGTTGATGAGAGGAAAGCCCAGATGCTGAAAGACAAAGGTTTACCATTAGAAGGCTCTGCTCTTGTTGCTGGACGCACTGACAAAGGAGTTACAGCCCTTCAGCAAGTTTGCTCTTTTTGTATGTTCTCATTCATTCCAACATATTATTGTTTACTTTATATATGTCTACTTAGCCACTATAGCTGTTGTTTAAAAGTTTTTAACTTATCAAACAGAAAAAGAAAATAGAGTAAATTAGTAGCTCCCTTGCTTAAATGGAGTTGGTATTATCAGGCAAAATAAAAAAATGGAGTTAGTCTTTGCTTGATACTGGGATTGTATAAGGTTAACAAGTGCCCTGCCCTTTATGCTTTTGCTGGAATATTTTCTTTTATCTTCTAAGTAGGAGCGCTCCAATGTTTGCACATATGTGTTTTACATTCTTTTGTGATGATATGTCTCCGTGTTTTTTACTCCATTTTCTTTGAAGCCATCGCTATTTATTTATTCTGCTAGTTGTTTGATATTGGCTTTTAATAGACAACTGTATTTTTCGCTTTTGCCTAATACAGTGTAGTCTTCTCCAAGGTTCAAGTGATCATGTGGAATGAATTTTCTATTGTGCCAGCTCATACATTTTGGAAGCCCTTGGGTGGGGTAGGGTGGGTGGGATAGTGGGCTGGGATTAGGATAGATCAGGGTTCGATTCCCTCCAATGTAGCAAAAAATAACATATTTTGGAGTCTAAATTTTCTCTAATTTTTCTCCATTTGTCTTTTTTAGATACTTGGAGAAAGGATGTTCAATCTCAAGATATTGCAGATTCCATCAACAGTGCAGCGCCAGGAAAACTCAGGGTCGTATCAGTTACTGAGGTGATTTTTTGTTCAGATTTTCCAAGATATGCTGAAATTGAAATCCAATAATCATATTATGGTTCTTCAATTTTTTTAGCACATTGAAGTTGATATCTGTCATCATCACTGCTTCAGATCTTTATCTTCTGCATACCCCCCTATAATTATGTATTTTTTTAGTTTCAGTTCTCTGATAGCTAGTCTATCATACTGTAGGTATCACGTGCGTTCCATCCAAATTTTTCTGCCAGATGGAGACATTATTTATATATATTTCCATTTAATGATGAGGAGGATGGGGAGCAAAGTAATCAGAGTGGAGATAATGTTCAAAATTTTAAGAGTGACGAAAATCGCCATGAGCATAAAAATGGATGTGATAAATGCAATGAGCCAAATGTTGGAAACTTAATCACTAGAGACCACAAAGGGCTTGAAACTGAGAAGATACCACGGATATTCAGCGTAAGCAGGGTGAACCAACTTTTACAGAAACTAGAAGGAAAGTTATTATCATATAAGATGTTTGCACGTGATACCAAAGCATCCAGAAATGAGTAAGAATTAAGACTCAATTTCTACTGGTAATTGCCAGAATAGTTGGGCTTGAATATATCTATGCATAGGACAGCCAGTGTCAATTGGGAATATGTATGTATGAAAATCTATGCTCACCAGCTGTTATATCGGAATCTAATGGCTGACGTTTATTCAAAAAAGAAAAGTATTTTTATCTGGATCAAAATCCAATGGCTAGTGAGCATGGATTCTGTGCTACCCAGTGAGGAGATAATAATTGTGTATGTATGTATGTATGTCACATGAGTGTCTTTTAGTTTCCATAAGAAACATATATATATATATATATATATATGTATTTCTATATCAATAGATAATATATGAGTAATGTTCTCTTACTGGACAATCTTAAGTATTCAATCATGGTTCATGACTACATATTCATGATTTTACCTTATTTAATAATGATTCCACTTATTAATGGATAACCATCATTTTAATTTTATGTTGGAGGCATGCTAGATGCTTTAATTTTTGCAACTCTTCAGCCCCTGTTTGTAATTGTTGGCTGGGTGAGTTTAACCATTTGGCTGCAATTGAAGGCTTATAATTTTCTAGATTATAGTTTCCCTTTGCAACTCCAATTTGCATAATCTTGGCTTTGTTCTTTCAGTGCCCCTAAATTATACTATTTAGTAACCATTGGTGCAAGATCATATTAGTTGTCATCCTCACATTTGCCAGGGAATGGTGTAAGACGTACCTACTTAAATACTTATGGTTTCTTTTTTTTCCTTTTCTTTCATGCCACATGCCCATTGCACTCCTCAGTTCATTTGCTTCAGTGTGTGCATATTGTTATACTTCATTGACTGTTCATGATATTCTAGCATAAAAATTGCAGCAATTTTGATGAGGATTGAACTTGATCGTAGTTTGGAGTGATAATTCTCTATTATAGGATATGGAGGAAAAATTAAAAGAATAACAATAACAATAACAATAACAATAACAATAACAATACACAGGAAGAACAAGTTAATATGCATGGGTTTTTCCTCCTCTTACATAATTTTGTATTCATATTGCATGGAAAGAGATGCTTTCTCTTAATTGACAAAGTGAATACATCCTTCTGGACCATCATCTAAACTGTCCCTCCTCTTACATAATTTTGTATTCATATTGCATGGAAAGAGATGCTTTCTCTTAATTAACAAAGTGAATACATCCTTCTGGACCATCATCTAAACTGATCCTTTTTCTTCTGTTTCTTTCTTTAACTTACTGGACAATACTATTTTAATATGCATATAGTGAACTCTGGTGTGTTTCTGCTTTATCTCCTGTAATCATCCCGATCCAACGGCCCAACAGGTTCCGTGGAATGACTAAGAGGTCCTATATAGAATGAACTGATCGCAGAGGTTCAAATGCTACTGACAATGTCTGGGTTATTTTAAATCATAGTTTCGTATACTAGGAAATAACTTTGCTAGCTGAATATCCCCTTAATATTGAGGGTAATTGTTTTCCATTTGCTAACTGTAGCTGTTTGTCTATTTCAGGGGTCCGCCAACTGAGTGTTTTGTCTTCCATGCTCGAGCAAAAGAATTCAAATTACCATGTTCGGTATGTGTTTGCTACTATTACTAGTCTTGAAAAACTTTTCTGCCTCTACTATTTATATTTTCCTTCTATAATTTAAATCTCTTAGGATCATATCTTTTGTGGAGGATGGAACTCATTTTCCACACTCATATGTGCTTGTGAATGTACCCAAACATACATGAGACCATGAGATAACTTGTGTATTTACAAGTTCAGTTCACTGATAGGAATAACATATACCATAAGGGGGAAAAAGAAAAGAAAATATGAAAAGAATGATGTACGACTTTGTGGG
Organism: Purshia tridentata; assembly: GCA_003254885.1. Taxonomy (NCBI): domain Eukaryota; kingdom Viridiplantae; phylum Streptophyta; class Magnoliopsida; order Rosales; family Rosaceae; genus Purshia; species Purshia tridentata. Next base: position 66,681 of record QANT01002974.1, read on the forward strand.
TCTGACCATAAGAATTGTTTAATTAAATGTTGGAGATCTATTATGACGTAATACTTGACAATAAGGTAATTGGAGCCTAACCTCACTGACCGGAAAATATATTTAACATTTATGTGGTGTACTACCTTTTGGAATTGAAACGATGCATGGTTCTAAAGGGATGCTTCCCTGCAAACAGTTGGGTGTGGGCAACATTGGCTCAATATTTCTTTCTTTACTTTGCGTTGATGAAAGGTTGGTCTCTGGCATAATATTAAATTTGGGAACTCTTTCTCGCTCATTGTCTCTAGAATATGTGGATTTGAACTTGGATGGACAATTAATATAGGAATAAACAGGGAAAGAAAACAGGGGTATTGTTAACAAAGTAGGTCAAAACCCTTTTGCAGTTCTGGAAAATTCCAGCAATTTTGTGCGACAATCAGGATATTTGTTAATAATCGAAGAAATTTCAATTGAGGGCCTTGCCTAAGGTAGTAAATGGTGGGGTGTGGGTTATGCAGGCCTTGGATTCTACATAGAAAAGAAAAGTTGTAAATATTTCGGCATTATTGATGAATATGGCGTTTCCTGACTGGCTTTGAACGAATTCTAACCACGTGTTGCCCTAAATTGTAATGATCTTTTACCTTTAAGGAGTAAGCGCTTTGCCCATATGTCCACTTATAGTTTTATAGTTACATTGTAATATTGATGGGTGTGCTTGCATTGGATTTAATGTTTTTATTTGGCAGAAGTTTCATAAATCTGAGTAATTATATCAGTTCCAACTGAAATATTACATTCTTTTTTTCCTGAATGTAGTGACCCCATGAAAGTGTACTTAGAGTAAATAATTAATTACTAATAGCACTGTGGTTATGTATAGGAGCATGGAAAAGGAAGAAGGGTTATGTGCATTGAACTGGTTGCCAATCGATTCTTACGCAGGGTAATAATTTTACTTGGTCTACTTGTCGCATGATTTTTCTTTGTGACTTAATGTCTTGTCTGGAGGCGGGTTTTGATTTGGTTCTTGCAATATTAGCAACAGTGAACTCCTAGGGCATCCTTTAAGATCATCTTTACATCATTGCCATGTTTTGGTAATTCCGCTGGTGCACATGGGCTCTTTATCATTTTGCATTGCCACTAACTTCTACACTTTGTAGCCAAAATTAATTAAAAAATTTGGGGGTTACCATTTCTGCAGATGGTTCGGGTTCTTGTGGCAACTGCAATAAGGGAAGCGGCTGCAGGTGCAGATGAAGATGCATTACTGAAGCTGATGGATGCTTCATGTAGACGTGCCACTGCTCCCCCAGCACCTCCTGATGGCTTATGTCTTGCTGATGTGGGTTATGCAGAATTTGATCCACAAGATTGCCTCATCTTGAAGGAGTGAGCGTACTATGACATTAACGCTGGTGTAGCTTCCGGTCCATATCGCAAAGCAGACACATTAACATTATGAAAAGGTCTCCATGATTTTGGTGAAAGTATATTAGATGGAAATGAAAGTCATTACTGACCCAAACAAGGAAATGCAATTCTTACAATGGCAATGGAATTAAAAATTCACATCCAAAGGGCTTCTTTTTGTACTATCATATATGTTAACTTAATTGTTTTGTTCTTGTTTAATTGTCACATGTAACTACTTTCTGCAGAAATTTTTACATACTCGTTGAAATTTGGTTGTGAGGGCGGAGGACAATTCCTGATTAATTATTTTGACGCTGCCTTATATCAAAACCCACGTGTCTTGGTTTGACGATGCTTTGCAAATGAGTAAGAGATTCTCTGTTTGTTTATGCTTAGATTCACATCGAGCAATAAAAAAAATACATGAAAAACAAGTTGAGAATCCAAATCTTTGTAGATACTATAAGTTAACGTAGATGGAGAGTATAGTGATCAATTAGATAATTTATCACTTCGAAACGTAGCAATTTGTAGCATGTGTAAGAATTGTATTTACTTATAATTTTAGTTGTGCCAACTCAATAGACATTTGTTGCCCAAGGAAAAAACTGATAAAATTTTTGGAAATTATTTAGCTTATGATCGTATTATTGTAAGGATGCGTGCTTAATTATTAATTAGATGGCTAATTAATGGATATCCTTTTTTTTTTATTTTTTTCTGTTCAATGTGAAGGAGAGGGATTGTAACTTGGATCTTTTCCAACAAAGTGAAGAGAAATATCACTAAGCTAATAGCTAATTGTTTATTTGAGCCTAGCTCAGTTGTATATAAACCCAATAAAATCTTATAGACAAGGAGTTGTTGTCTTGTCTTGTCCTCAAGGGTTTGGACACGTGAGAGAGCTAGATACAAACAAACAAGTATTTCATCGATCGCTTAATTGATCGTGCATGCATGGAGAGAGAGAGACTGATCAAAGATCGAGCTGAGAGGAAAAATCTAATTCATCATCACAGGACAATCTTTGTCATGTCGGCTTCACTAGCACAAGAAGAGAAAAAATCGTCATCACCATCCTTCTCTTTCAACTCTTCAATCCTCTCAACAGCCTCTTTCAAATCCCACCTTTTCTTCACATCCCCTTCACAACAATCCAACCCAATGTTCAACAGCTTCAGCATATCCCCTTCATTGCTCTTGGTTGCCCCCATTTCTCTATCAAACACCTGATCGAACCACTCCTCGCGAGGCACTGAGTTCACCCAGCTCGCCAGATCCTCTTCGCTTCCCTTCCCTGGTTGCAAAAAGTTTGTAGGCAACTTCCCGGTCAAGATTTCTAAGATCAACACCCCGAGGCTCCACACGTCGGTCTTCTTTGTGATGCGCCTGGTTTGGAGGTACTCTGGGGACTTGTAGGCCACCATTAGGTTTTGGGCGTGCTCTTGGTTGACAATCGGGATTAGGCCATAGTCGGTGAGGAGGGGCTCCAACGACTCGTTGAGAAGGACGTTTGAGGATTTCAGGTGTCCATGGGCGGCAGTTAGGCTGGGAAGCTCAGTGTAGAGGTACCGTAAGCCCTGGGCTACTCCTTTCACGATCTTCCAACGTGTTGGCCAGTCTAGGCTTGGTTGTCCTAGGGTTTGGTGTCCTGAGAAAGACCAAATGCAAGTTAGATTGATCGAGTGATGTGTCATCTATATATATATATATATCAATTATCGTATTATGCATTCAGCTATAGTGGGAAAAGAATGTGATTCCTTCAATACAACAAAGGGTATATATATGCATAGTGTCCGTGGCTAAATAAATATTTATCTACGAGATAATCTTTTTAAAAACCCCATTAGAGGGCCATGTGAAAACCTTGATTTTTTTTTTCTTATCTATTTATTTGAAAATGCGCAAGAAAACCAAAGAGATTGTTTTTACCAACTAATGAAGTTGTAAATATTGATTTAAAGGAGAGGGGAAAGGGCAAAAACTTCGTAAACAAAAAGGCGACAGTTCATTAATTAATTTTAATGAATGAACATGATGCAATGCAACTAATAGAATACTTAATGTGAAATTGTCCATAGGGATATGAATTCATCTCTATTAAAGATGTGATTAATTAGTGAATGATGGTACAAATAGTAGCATATAGAGAATATGGTCATTAAATGCATAATTAGGAAAAATGTATATGTTCAAAATTATAGGAACCTACCATGAAGACGAGCAGCCAAGCTACCATTGGCAACATGGTCAGTGATCAAAAGCTTCTCTTCCTTCTTATAGTAATAAGCCACAAGTGGAAGCAAATTAACGTGTCCCAATCTCCCAATCCTTCTCATGTGTTCTTGGAAGTCCTCCCTTCCCACATTGTTCATTTGCTTATACCTCTTCACAACCATCACTGGCCCACTCAGCAAGGCAGCCTTGTATGATGACCCAAAGCACCCACTGCCCAACACCTCCGCCGAGGCCTTCAGCAAGTCCTGCATGTCGAACCTCTCCCTGTCATCTCTCACAAAGGAGAGCTTCAGACTCTCGGCCTTCCTTGCCCCTCCGCTCGAGGTCTCTGACGGCGGGGACTGTACGTCGAGGGATTCATTTTGGGCCATCGAGTTGCTCTGGACGGCATTTGACGGCGGATCCTCTATTGATTGGGATTCTTTGCTACGACGGCGGAGGACGATGACGAACAGTACGGCAGCAATGACAGCGAGTACTACCAAGACTATGATCACAATCAACGCAGTGCTCACAGTTGGGGAGGGCTTCTTTGAGGGGCACTCCTTTAATTGCCCACCACACAGATCATCATTCCCTGTTTGTTTATCAGGCAAACTAGCTGTTTATTAATTGTTCATTTCTAATTTAATTCAGATATATATAATTTCAATATCTCATTTAATTTGCTCACTCATATTATGCACACATTCTTATGTTCCGTCTTGAATGAAATTAATGAATGAGAAAAATTGGTGAAATTAAGAATTTGATGACTCACCGGCGAAGCAGCTTGGATCCAACTTCTGAAGGACTTGTGGGATCTCTCCTTCCAATTGGTTGTTGGACACATTGAAAGAGAGCAGCCGGGGTTGCGAAAACTCCGGTATCTTGCCTTGGAATTTGTTCCCTTCAAGCCTCAATTCCACCAGGTTGTGCACCGTCGTCAGTGACTTGGGAATCTCGCCCGTGAACTCGTTGTTCGCCAGGTGAATTTTCTTCAACATCATTCCGGCGAAGGCGTCCGCCGGAATCACCCCGGAGAACTTGTTGTCCGACAAATACACCGTTTTCAGCTGACCGAGTTTCTTCAGCTCTGGCAGCGGCCCATCAAAGTTGTTCTTCATTACGCTTATGGTCTTCAAGTCCGCGATCTCCTTCAGCGCGTCGACATCGATGGCACCCTCTAGCCCCATTTCGTTGAACTGCAAGCCCCACACTCTTCCATTCTCATCGCAGAGGACGCCGGCCCAGTTGGCGGTCTTGGCCGTGCACGGGTTGATCCCTTTCTTCCAGTTGCCCAGCTTTTCGCTGTTTTGGAGCGAGTCCTTGAATTTGAGGAGGGCGTCGGCATCCGAAGCCACCGGCGCCGCCGCAGAGAAGGCGGTGGTGACAACAAAGACTTGGAACAGAGCGAAGATAATAGGATGAGACACAAACGGCGAGGATATCATCATCCTTGTCATTTGGTGAATCATCCTCTTTTTAGGTTCCACCATAATAATACTTAATATTTAGTGTATGTATAGAATTAGGGTTAGTTAGGGTGGCTACACGCACTAGTAGGGCAGCGTGTGCGCCCTTTTAGAGGGGCTGCGCTGCAAAATCGAGTTCGGGTGCGGGTGAAGAGAAGGCTTTGAAGGTTTTGGTAGTGGGGAATTTTGTTGGCATAGGGATGGGGAAGGGAGAGGAGTGAGTGAGAAAGGGGAGAGAGAGAGAGAGAGAGAGAGGCTAAGAATAGAAAAATAGTTGGCTTATTTTTACAAATGGGTTAAAATGAGAGGGAATGGGAAATGGGGTTGTGTAAGGGTTGACGAAGTCTTGGTCCTCAATTCCTGTTGGGGTACGTTTGAGTTTTGCATGAGAGTTTTGCGGACCACCTTTGAATTTAATTTTTTTGATCAACATGCATGCATATATGTGAGACTCTCTGTCTGTCTTTGACCTATATATTTTGGTTTTGTTGCTCGAATTTCGTTTTGATTTCATGACTCTTGCTTTTACTAAAACAGGCAAATATATATATATATGATCATAGATCTGCTAGTTGCATGCCAAACTTCTTGACATGTAGTTAATCATGTGCATTACACCTTATCATTAATGATCTTGGTATCTGATGATCATGAGTGATGATAAGGTAACTTTAATACGCTATCTAATCTCTAAACATGATCGAGTTCGTCTAGCTAGTACATATTAGAACGATCCCAATAGTATAGATAAGACAAAACATATCACATCTCCTATACCTAATTAATAAGTCAATGACCATTTAGTCTAGTGGTATCCGATCTCTTTTTTGTACGGTGGAGGAGATTCTGAGTAGTTCAGATCATGTAAATGATAATTGTTGATTAATAAATTAAAAAGATTGTAGCCTAATAAATATCTTCACTTGATCAAAACGAATCCTCCTTAACACCTTAAAATACATGTTTAAGTTCCGATTTGTTTTGCCGAATACACGTTCATTTAGTTTTTCTTTTTTGGTTACAAAGTTTGGATTCATGTATTCTTAAAACTAGAGGTATACTATCCTATAGCACAAGGCCTGTTCATTTAGTTAAGATATATAAGGTAAAATTAATAAAGCTAGGTACAATAAATATTATATCTAGTATTTTGATTAGTTAATCTAGCTGGTAGACTGATCGGTTAATATAGGACTAATTGGTTAGCTATGAACTGATTTAATGTTGGTTTTAATGAACTTCTATTAGTTTTAATAATTGAGTTCTATGGCTCATAAGCATTAAGGCAGTTTAAGAACAGAAGGTAGCGAGATGTGAGAGCTTTTAATGAATGATTTTCTATTCTCTAATTCAAAGATGTTATTTAGTTTAATTTCCTTTCTCGTCTGTGTGAAGTTCTTGAATATGAGTACATAAAATGATCTCATTTACAGTTTTACATCTGCATCAGCTTAGTTAATTCAATTTAGGGGTGAGAGAGAGAGAGAGAGAGAGAGAGAGAGAGAGAGAGAGAGAATGCGAGGGGGTAATGGTGATGGAAATGGAGAAAGAAGAGAAGGAAAGCGGACAATAGCAGTGGCAGTAGAAAGAAACAAAGCCAGCCAAAGTGCTTTGAAATTTGCTATTGATCATCTTGTCTATCGTAGCGACCATATTGTCAAGCTTGTACATGTTATTCAAAGATTCCCATCTCTCAATCTCTCTCCTTCAGGTACGTATCATGTTATATTTTCGATCAGACTATGAATCATGACCGTATTTGCGTCCGCACAAAAATGCTACAGCCAGAAAATCAAAAAAGTTGACATGTGTTGTCTAATTATAAATAATAAGAATAGAATCATTTGTATCATATTTTGAAAGAAGCGAAACTTACTTATATGAGTAATAATAAGTCATATATACCGCATCACTAATAAATGTGAGTCCCATCACTTATACAAGTGAGTTTCACGTCTATTGGGTAGTAAAACGTGGGACAAAACTCTATTAGAGATATAGTATATACACTATGGTACATCTAACGCGTGATCTTGATTCACAGTCAAGATATTTGTCCTCTAACATGCAAGTTTCACAAATTTTGCTTTCTGGTTGGCGTAGGTCACAATACACCGATTGAAAGCCAAGCAGATCATTCTCCAGTCTTGGACATATTGCTTCCATTTCGTGGCTATTGTATGCGGAAAAATGTGGGTTTTTGAACTTTGATGCCTATATACACACATATATGTAAAATAGAAGTAATTAAATATTTAAAGTTACAAATAAGTAATTATATATAGTTGATTATTTGTACACCAGGTAAAACATGAGATTGTTGTACTGGAGGATCAAGATGTGGCCAGGGCGTTAATTGAATACATTTACCGCAATGGCGTTGAGAGTTTTCTTCTTGGTGCTTCATCCAAGACTGGGCTTGCAAGGTTTATACAGGCTATATAGCTACCATTACCAATTTATTTCTTCTTGATATATAAGATTTTGTGTGTGTGTGATGCAATTATATATACCTCCACCATCGAAGTACTGTTAGTTTGTTATATGTTATTGATTTATAGTTTTAATTAACTTTTGAGTCTAGTAATTATCTAACATTAAGTAGTCTCGGGGATTTTTTGAATCAGGCTATTTAAGACAAATGATATTCCAAGTAGTGTGCTAAAGTGGGCGCCAGATTTCTGCAGTGTATACACCATCATCAAAGGAAAGGTGTGGGGAATGCGTGCTGCCTCTCGCCCAGTACCAGCCATCCCAACAGCCGAGAGGGCGCCTACCTTCAGCAAAGAAGAATCTCACACGTAAATTTTATAAATTAAAACTCTAAAATGTTATATTGTCATACTATGAATCATGAACGTTAATTTAATACGGGCCTTGATTTGTAGTCTGGCTCAAACAGAACATCATTACTCGACTCATTAAACCATTAATTGATTAATTTGGTTCATGCATGCCATTCTCTTTTGTAACAGAGCATATGATGAGGTCTCGGTGGCTGCTCAGTCTGACTTCTCTTTTGTAAGCTCAGAAAGACCAAGTACGACTGATAGCATGCCATATTCTTTCTACCACAATTTTGGCGCCAACGGATCTTCAGATCTCGACAGTAGCATTGACCTTAACGCTCTGCATGAGCAGAAAGTACTGGTAATAAGTCATTTGCAAGGAACAAGTTTAACTTTTCATCTGAAAGTATCATTTGATTGCGGACTTAATTAATATGGGCATGCATGTGAATTGGTGTGAATTGCAGGAAGATACGGGGGATGAGATGAAAACGCTTAGAATGGAGCTGAAGCAAACAATAGAGATGTACCATGCAGCCTGCAAAGAAGCAGTTACAGAAGACCAGAAGGTCTTAGTTGAACCCCAGATCTAATTATTCCTATATATTAAATCCTAAACCTACAAAGCTAGCTTCGGTTAGCTTTCAATTAACTTTTGCTTTTAGCATCTAAAAAAATTTACTAATGCTACATGAACCATATTTATGGATGAGAAATGATATAAACTGCCTTCTCTTTGTGTTATTTCTCTTCTCATATCGATCAATTTCGCATACAGTGCAATCTTTTGATCGGATCCATTCATTTTTTAGATCATCTTTTAAAGCTCTTATATGCAAAAATTTAACCAAATCAAAAATCATTTCGTCATTTAACTGTTATAAAATAAATAGACATTAAACTAAATTTTACAAAAATCATCTATTTACTTGAGAATTGTTAGATGACTAAACATTTTTTAGTTAATATTTTTTGCATACATAAAGATGATCGAGAAAATAAACGGTTCCGATCATAACATAATACTATACTATAGTAAGGCAGAAAAAGAAAGACATTGAACTAGCATTTCTCTCTATTGATTATGATCACAACACTTATAAAGATGGAATATACTAGCATAGGTGCATGGGGTCCAAAACATTAATTATGTGATAGCTAGATGTGATCAACAATATATCATTAGTAAATGTAGTACAAAAAACTTATTATTTTAGAGGATCCTAGCTAATAATTAATCATTTTATAGTGAATTAATGATCACTAAATTTTCTGTACCAGTGATCTTTAGATTTTTGTACCACTCATCATTTAAATGTGGATTTAATTAATTTGGGAATGCATGTGAATTGGTGTGAATTGCAGAAAGATATGGAAGATGAGATAAAAGGGCTAAGAATCGAGCTGAAGCAAACAATTGAGATGTACCATGCAGCCTCCAAAGAAGCAGTGGCAGCTAAACAGAAGGTACTCCTAGCTAGAACCCACAATCTAATTGATCAGCTCCTATATCTACTAATTAAGCGCTAGATGAGCTAGCATTCAATTATGTTTTTTTTTTTTTCTTTTTAATCAAGGGAGAGGGGGCATAAAACTCTAGACCTGGAGTATAAATATTTTTAAGCACTAAAGCTACAAACACTCATAATATATATTTAATTAATTTTTTCTTTTAGCATTTATAAATATTGCTAATGCTACGTGCACTACATTTATTGATTACACATCACTTATAAAGTTGGGTCCAAATTATGCGAGAGAACAATATGGTTAGTAAATGATACAAAAAAATATTATTCTTCTAGGATCCTAACAATTAGAAATTGTCATTGTACTCCACTTTTCAGCATTTTTTTTATATGAAAACTTCTAATTGTATCCTAATTCATGAACGGTTGTATTATCTATCATTATATATACAATAATTTTTCAATAATTATCCAAAGTTGCAGTACGTACTACTATATATATCATCTTATTCATTCAATATATATAGGCTATTGAGCTCCAAGAGTGGACAATGAAAGAAGAGCTAAGACTAAAAGACACACAACAGGCCTTAAAAGCAACTATGGCAGCTATGGAGGAGGAAAAAGCAAAGTCTAAGGCAGCAATTTTGGCAGCTAAAGCAGCCCAGAGGTTTGCTGAAGAAGAGGTGCAAAAGAGAGTGCATGCAGAACAGTTATTCAAAGCTCTAAAAGAGGCTTGTGAGGAGAAGAATAAGGTCTTGGATGCTTTACGCCAGTCCCAAGTAATGACCAGATACCGAAGCCTACTTCATATCTTTGTTGTCTCATTTCTATTTTACTTTTACTTTTCAAATTTTAGTTGAACTTTGTTTCAAGTTTCAACAAGAGGGCCTGTATATTATTTCAATTTTTTTTTTGTATGAAATTAATTACATATTGTCAATGATCATTTGGTATATATAGTGGTATAGTCTTTCTTTTGTGGGAAGAAATCATGAATTCAGATCTCATGAATGATAGTTGTTGATTAATTAAAATGCATAAAACTATTTACTAAGTTAGTAGTTGTGTAGTCTTTTTTAGCATATATGATGAGATTCAAGCTTGCAGCTGCGTGCATTATGTTTGGTTATGATACAATTAATTAACGGTTTATTAGAATGCAATCCTTGAAAAAGATGGGTTTCTAAAATAAACCTGATAATATTTCAGATTTAATTTAACTATGTTGCCATGTTAGCATTGAGAACTTAATGAATTACACATCAGCATTTGGTTTTTTTTTTTTTTGGTATACCTTCAGTGTTCCCATTATACCCTTATAGCATTGTATTACTATATTACACATCATTCTCTTTTTAAACGTTTAATGGCATTAAAAACCCAATTATTACCTCCCTCAATTGTCTCCACAACGTGAAAATAGGGACTGAGTTATCAAAGTGAGAATTAAAATCCCTCATTTTTCTCCACAACGTGAAAACATGGATGAGTCATAAAAGCTAAGTTCTGGAAGGTATTCAATGTATTTGTGATTCATGTAGTGGTATTAATATGACTTAAGTTTTGTGATTTTTTCTTGCAATTTAAAGGGATGAGGCACAAATAATACGGTATGAATCTTATTCCTAAACTTGTATTGGAATTTGGAACAAACTTGGCTTTAGTTCGACAAGTTCTTGCTAAAAGGCTCAAAGGTATATTTTGTTACTACGAAATTAATGTTGATTGTTCTTCTTTTTTTATTTTTTGTTTGTGTTAAATCCAGTTTATGTTATGTGTTTGCTATTTAAGTTTTTGTCAACTACTGTGATTGTCATAAAATGCTACTGTTTTAGTTGTTGGAGTGCATGATATTTGTTCAATAAAATTTCCCTTTCACCGTAAAAAACATGTTTTTGTTATAAAGTATAGGCTTTAATGTATGGATGACCACCATTACCATACATTTGATTATCATGTAACCTATGCCTTAAATTAGGGTTTTGTAACCTATAACCTAATGATGATATTTAGTATTGTAACCTACAATTTTATGGTAGTTAATGATTTGTATTAACAATCCTATCATTGTAAGCCTATAAATAGGCACCTCTACCAAAGATGGAATACACAAGCTAATTGAGAAACACTCTAGTTCTCTATATTTTATTTCTAGTTAACAACACGTTATCAGCACGAAGAAGCTTTTGGTATATTTTCTTTCTTATTACATCGTAGTATTGTTTATTATTCTTTTCAATAATACATACTGTAAGTTGCAATGATAGCATAATTTGGACAATACAATTTTTCTGCATTTGTGATTACCAATGTGCCATTGTGCAAGTTTTCATTTTCTCATGTTTACTAATTTTTCTAATTTTTTTAATTTTTTTAATATGAACCCGTGTTTGTGCTTCTAGTTAAGTTTAATTGTTTTGGATTGTTTTATTCTCTAACTAATATAGCAATTTTTATACTTGATTATTTTGGATGTTTTGAAATAATTGCATATGATTATAACTGAATATTCATTTGAACTGACTGTTTATATTTGTTAGTATTTTTTTATACGTTAATTCTCTAAAGTCAATTGGTTATAATTAATCATGTAATTGGTTTTCTAGATGCTTAATATATTCGACCGTTAATACTGTAGCTTCGCGTTCATCATCATATAATCGTAATCATATGAATAGCTTTGGTTCATCATCATTTTTATAATATCTATTAATAGCTTTTAATTATTTATTCAATTTGACTATTAATTTATTATTGTGTAACGTTAACTTTCTTTCTTTTGTATGATACAATTTTCTTTCAACTTTATAATATCTATTATTTGTTAACTTATTTACAGTCTAATTTTACATTATTATGTATTGTTCCAATGTTATCTATTTAATCATATATTTATGTATTATTTATGATGCTTAACACACACTACACCAATTCTTGCCATAGGGACCTATAATAGACACCAATTGAGGAATGGTGGTCATTGGATATACAAACTTGTAACTAATGTGTAGTGTGGTGGGTGGGTGACAGGACCCTCCCCGAATTTCACCCTGGAACTCGGAGTGATCCTGCGGGCATCCAACATCAAGGAAAATCCTACCGAAATTTCGGCAGAACCTCCCCTGAAATTGGACGAACCCTTTTCTCCACGAGACCTGCAATTGCACTTCTAAACTTCACAGCTCCTCTACCACAACCAAAAGGGTCTCCGACCCAAATTTCAATACCAATTACTTAAGTTTTCATTAGGTTATTAGAGCCGCGCTACAAAATTTACTATAGAAAATAAAATACAAAAAGAACGAATTCCTACGGCTTTACAACTTTATAATAGTGCCTCGACGTCTTTGGCTCGACCGTTCCACCGCTACAACCTGGGGGAAAATTAAAATAACAATAAGGATAAAGCTAATGAATTAACTCAGTGAGTGGACATAAATCAAAATGAATATTTTACTTTCAAATTCCTTAAAATTTCGCAAACTTTCCTTGAAAACCCCTAGTTTAAAATAACTTTCATAAATCCACTGAAAAATCTGTTTTAAAAGTCTGCATCGGAAATCCGTTTTGAAAACTCTGATAAATTAATAAAATTGGTCAAGCTCTCAAAATATTAAATAAGAACTGAAATTTTGTATCGACCAAGAATTATTTTGTAAACTAATTTGATAAGGAAATCTCTCACCCAACCGTTACCCACCGAACCTGCCGTACATGCGCAGGGCCCACAACCTGCCGTACGCATGCAGGGCCAATATCCTGCCGTACATGTGCAGAGCCAGGGTCTGTCATACACATACAGGGCCAATATCCTGCCGTACGTGCACGCAGGGCCGCCCCCAAAGGGCAAAGCATCCCGACACACGGCCCAAAGCCTATGTGTGTGCCGTGATGGGTCCCAAAGACCTATGAAAGCTGATCATCTGAAGGGTACTGCGAAGGGTGGTTTGAAAATCCTTTTCCCATAAATCTCTTTTCGCCCATAAAACACATAACCTTTCCAAAACTGGGAAATCATTAAACTAACGACTATAAAATCCTTTTCAGTAACCAAACCCTTGGTACAAAACCCATTGAAATCCAGTATTTTCTCAAACTCAAACATGAAAACATTTTAAAATTCCTTTTTGTCTCGCGGAAGCATGAAATCCAAGTAACTAACTCAATGTCCAGAATTCAAATCAACACTTATTTGAGAAATCAGAAAGCCAAACTCATGAACCAAATATATTTCTAATTTAAATAAATCACGGCTCAAATAACTCAAAATATAATTACGAATTAAATCATTAAATTCATAAAAGTAGTTCATAAACAAGGTTTAGGAAACGAAGTCCACTCACAGAGATAGCCTAGCTTTGGTCTCCGAATGGATCGTCCTTGGACTCGGGAACGTCGCCTAACACGAGAACAAAAACTTGGGCCAATCGTGGCCGGAAACAGCTGGAATCAGCGGAGAGAACTCGCGGCCAAAACTGGGTTTTTCCGAGCTTTTCACTGCACGGGGAGGCGACGGCTGGCGAGGGAAGACTTGGGGAGGGACGGTCGACGGCTAGGGAGTGCTTCTCGGCCGTCCCGTCGTCTGGTGTCGCTGGACTTAGCTGGAGCTGGAAGCTCCAGTCATGCGCAGGGGAAAAGAGAGATCGGGAGAGAGGGAGAGGGAGGGACTGGGGGCGTCGGGAGGTAGTTGGCCGGCGACTGGCGACGTCGCCGGCGGGTCTGGGTGGCCGGAGATGGGCTGGGGGGTCACGCAGGGGGAGAAGGGAAGAGAATCCATCTCGGGCTGGGAGGGGCTGCGCGAGAAATAAAGGGAAGAGAGAGAGAAAGAGAGAGAATTCCAGAATTTTTTGGAATTCTAAAAGCCATTTTGCCCAAAATTACAAGTTTGCCCCTCACTTTGAACCTCCGTATTTCACAAACCGTAGCTCCAAACGACGCATGCTACGTGTCTACGAATTCGTGAAGTCGAGCTCTACGCAACCATGTCAAAGTCAAGTCTAAACTCCAAGAAATTTAAAAAGTCAACCTTGAGCTCTTTTATCACGTTCATAACTTTTTAACCGTAACTCTAAATCACCCATGCCGCGTGTCCATGAACTCGTGAGCTCAAGACCTTCCTAACGGACCCAAAGTCAAAGCTAAAATCTTGTTAGAAGCAAAAGTCAACATTGGGCCCTATTAACATTCACTTAGGAAGGTACAGGTCGTTACATTTGGAGTGACTGGTGTTACCCATCTTTACTGTACCAAAGTCACCTTTTTTGTAATTAGTGAAAAACTCTAGATGAGAAGTAGCGTGGTAAGACGCACCAGTATCGACGATCCACTCAACTCCTTGATCATCCACATGCAGGCACTCTTCTCCAAAAGAAAGGATCTCCACCTCATTGTTAGTCAAAGTGGCAGCAGTGTTGTTGTTGTCATCTTTCTTCTGAAATTTGTTCTTCATGCCTTCCTTTTGTTCTCTTATCCAAACTCAACAGTTCTTCTTCATATGGCCTTCCTTGCCACAGTGGTGACAAGTACCTCTAAACCTTGTCTTGGATCGGCTTGGGCTCTTGCTTCGACCTCTTGGATCTCTGCTCTTGCTCCTCCCTCTATTCTCCATAACAAAGACTTGACTATTTTCGGTGTTTGAAGTCTTTCTCCTTGTCTCTTCATTAAACATGTTGTCTTTAACATTATCCATAGACAAAACACCATTAGGAGTAGAGTTACTTACAGTTACTACGAATGTCTCCCAGCTATCTGGCAATGATCCAAGTAGCATTAGTGCTTGCAACTGGTCGTCAATACTCATGCCCATAGTAGTCAGCTGGTTGATAATATTTTGGAAGTTGTTCAAGTGTATAGCTACACTAACACCTTCATTGAACTTCATGTTGACAAGCTCCTTGATCAGGAATGCTTTCTTGGCTGCAGTCTTCTTCTCGAACAAGGACTCCAACTTTGACCACAGGGCCTTGGCATCGGTCTCATTGGATACATGGTGAAACACGCAATGATCCACCCACTGTCGGATTGTGCCAATTGCTTTCTTATTCAGCTTCCTCCAATTGGCATCAGACATATTATCTGGCTTCGCTGCAACACCTTCAATTGGCTCGTGCAAATCCTTGCAATATAGGATGTCCTCCATTCTTGTCTTCCACATCACCCAATTTGATTGGTTGAGTTTGAACATGGTATTCAACTCCTCCATTCTAAAAACTAGCTCTGATACCACTTGTTAGGATCGGTTAGATAGAATGGGAAAAACACAAACTAAAAACCAATAAAGAAAGAGGCAAGAGAAAAAGGTAAATAAGGACGCCAAGAATTTAACGTGGTTCGACAGTGTGCCTACGTCCACGGGCAGCGATATCAAAATATCTCCACTATATCAAATAATGGGTACAGCGGAAAGATCTTACCAAGTCTAAGAACAAGACTTGATGAACACCTAGAGAGTACAAGAGGAATCACCACTTCTTCAAGCTATGAATACCTTGAAGGAAACACCAAAAGAAATACTTCACTTCTCTCACACTCTCTTTCACTATACTCTCACTCCTTACTTTGAGTGGTAGTCGGAATGCATTTAGCTTGATTGCCTCAATTGCTTAGCTTTATCTCATTTTATAGCCACGGTGAGAAGCTTCTAGTATTAAGCAAATCCACCGCCAAAAAAATTAATGCTCCTTGGAAGACCAAAACAAATGCAATTGTTCTAAAAACTTCCACCGACATACCAAGCCAGCCATCATGAATTAAAGATCATTCTAGATCTTCAATTAAGTCACATGGATTAGATCCTTCTAGTAATCTCCCGTATGGACTGGACTTATCCCAACACTTTATTCCAAGAAGGAGAGTTCTTGTCCACTACCTCTTTTGGCACTCGGGAAAGCCATTGATTGGCATAAGAAGAGTGAACAAAATTAACGGATGCATTAGGAAATAGGCGACCATAGAAAGAACCAGGCACATCCCCTGCATAGTGTAACGACCCGTACCTTCCTAAGTAAATGATAATAGGGCCCAACGTTGACTTTTGGTTCTAACAAGATTTTAGCTTTGACCTTGGGTCCGTTAGGAAGGTCTCGAGCTCACGAGTTCATAGACACGCGGCATGGGCTATTTAGAGTTACGGTTAAAAAGTTATGAACGTGATAAAGGAGCTCAAGGTTGACTTTTTAAAGTACTTGAGGTTTAGAGTTGACTTTCACAATCCCTGGAGAGATAGTTCACTAATAGGCCGAGGGATAAGTAATTCGACACGGGTGCGTAGAGCTCGACTCCACGAGTTCGTAGACACGTAGCATGCGTCGTTTGGAGCTACGGTTTGAGAAATATGGAGGTTCAAAGTGAGGGGCAAACTTGTAATTATGATGAAATGGGTTTAAATTTCCAGAAAATTCTGGAAATTTTCCCCCCTCTTTTTATCTCTCTCTCCCCTCTTTCCACGGGAAGACGCCAGCAACCCAGCCCCCCCCTCAGCCTCTCTCCCCTACGCGACCACCCAACCATCTCCGGCCAACCCAGCCCCTCCGGCGACACATCCCGCCGCCGAGGAGCCTCCCCAGCCACCTCCCGACGCTGCCCAGCCCCTTTTTCTCTCTCTCCCGATCTCTCCTTGCCCCTGCGCGTGACTGGAGCTTGCAGCTCCAGCCATTTCCGGCGACCCCAGGCGGCAAGAAGCAGTCCCCAGCCGCCGGCCAGCCACCTCGAGCTCCTCCACGACAGCCAGCTGTTCCCCCGACTCGAAATGACACCGGAAAAAGCCCCCAGCCCGCCGCCACATGTTCATCAATTCCGGCCAGATTCCGGCACCAATCTCCGTGATTTTAGGTGGGTTTTTCTCCTCTTTTCATGGGCTTTCATTCCCCTATGATTTGGTAGTTTAATTTTGAGGAATTGTGAGAGATTGAAATTGGGGAGATTATAGGCCAATTTCGGGTTTTCTTGGGTGTTTGAAATTAAACCAAATTGTTGGGTGTTTTAGTTTATTTCCGTCATTAGGAACCTCTAATCGAAGTTTGGAACGAGAAATTTAGGAAATCATTGAGGAAATTGAAAGTTTGGTCGTTGGTGCTTATGTCCATTTCGGGATTTCTATAAATTTAAGGTGTTCTTGGTGATTTAATTGAAATTGGGCGTGTTTTTCATCTTTAAGAACGATCTATTGAGGTTTAGA